>SRLM01000091.1:1019303-1034060 GCA_015708895.1 Populus ilicifolia
CTTTGGCCCCGGGCTAAAATGAACAATAAAGGGAAAATGTCCAGCCCCTTTTTTTGATCTTCCGATTATTTTTTTAATTATTTAATTTTTTTAATTTTATTTTTTATATTATATTTTTTAAAATTAAATTTGATAATTTATTTTAGTTACTTAGATATAATGTTGAGAACTTTGTAGCATTTGATTAATGCTCGTTTGATAAAAAAATTTTTAATTTTATTAATTTAAAATAATTAAAATTTTAAAAGATTAAATTTAAAATTGAAAAAATATTCAATGGTATTTTTTCCCAGTTAAGAATTAAATTAAATAAAAAAAATTAACTAGCACATACTATTATTTTTCCTATAATATTATTTTTGTCCTCTAATTTTTATGAGGTTTTTTCAATTTATTTCAGTTGACTTGACGCGAGATTCTTGTGATGTCAAGAATAAGTCCCTATATTAATTTAATGGTTAACGTAGCAGCATAAAATTTTTATTGATTCAAAAAAATTACAACTTTTAGGATTGAATTTTAAACTAAAATGAATACCTGGCCTATTTTTTTATTTCAATGTGCATGAAGCACTTTTTTTATTGTCTAATTTTTTATTTTATTTTTTTGTCCTATTTCTTGGAGTTTTTAGGTTTTGGTTAGAAACTTCATTTTGTTGATGTTTTGCCTCCTCGATTTGAGAGAGAGAGAGAGGAGTGAGGGCTGCAAAGAAACATGAAAGAAGAGAGAAAATGGGTCGATTACCTATAATTTGGTTGTTCAAATAGCCTTTTTTGATATCAATAAATTCTATTTAACAAAAAAAGTTTTATCATATGGTTTTTAACCCTTCATCCTAGCTTGGAAGGTTGATCGATGCTCCTGAGTGTTTTTTTAGTTGAGTTAGTTATTTGTTTTTTGAAAAGTTCCATTTAGCAAGAAGATTGAAGGTTAATATAAGATTACTAATGGATTTATTAACGTTTTATAGGCATTTACAAATAAGGAAAAGGTTGAAAAGAGGTCTGTGTAAAATGGGTCAAAGCCCTCCCCTTTTGTTTTCCTCACAAAACAATCATATGGTGGTGCGAAAGGCGCGAGCTCCATGACTGGCTAATGCTTCCTTTACTAATAAGAGAAATTCAATGCTTACACTAGAAGACGGGAGCATAGGCTGCTACAATGCATGACACGATATCTATTTTATTTTATTTAAAAAAAATGAGCATACTTGTAAATTTCTTTTTTAATTAGGATTCATTAAAATCAAAGATTTTATATATTTTTATAATATTTTTATTTTTATTATATACCACTCACTTTTTACTTTATATTTTTTTAGGACAACATGCTCGCAACCCTTCATGAATTTTAGCTTTTTTGCTTGAAATTTACTTGAAGTCTTTCCTTCTCGTGCCTTTAAAAAAGGCGACAATGCTTGAGTGGTGTGATGTTCTTATATTTGTTATCCATATGCTTGCATTGAAATTATTAAAATGTTCTTTAAAAACAAAAGAAAATCGGTGGGATGTTTTTTTTTTTACATTTTTCCAAATTATCTTGTTTTTTTTTAATATACATTTTCTATTTGCTTGCAATTTTTATCAAATTAAGAATCCAAGCCAAAAAAAAAAATCATGCCTAACAAGAGTATATTAATAAGGAAAGGAAGGGCTGTACAACAAAATTATTTTTTAAAATTTGGTTTAAATTGTTACTTTTATATATAAAAATATAATTTTATTGTTGTGTAGTTAAAAAAATTAAAAAGCTCGCTACATTACAAATCAAATATTTTAATATAAATTTTTCTCTTAACTTCCGAACTTAATTTTTAATTAGCATTATATATTTGTTATCACATATAGTTATCGATTATTTTATTAAATATACCCTTTACCTTTTCAATTCATTGTTAGTGTTTTATATATATATATATATATATACTGTCTCTTATACACATCTANAATGTGTCGTTACCGTTATTAGAGAAGAAAGTTAATCATATTTCCAAAAAATTCCAAAAACAATTGTTATAAATTAATTTTTTATATATTTTAAATTGTTCTAATGAGCTAATTTTAAAAATAATTTTTAAAAAATAAAAAAATATTATTTTAATATATTTCAATATAAAAATAATTTAAAAAATAACTATAATTATAATTCCAAACAGTATAAATTCCAAAACGCCCCTGTCATCAACCCATGTGGGATTTAAATTTAAATTAACACTTAAACTTGCACTAGATGGACTGTCCCATACAAATCCACGCACTTCCTTGAAATGGACAGACATTATTTCCCAACTCACAAAACTGATTTTTTATTTATTTACGTGGGGTGTTTGGGTCAGCTTACACGTGTTACGACTAATCCACACGGTCCACTAAACATCCTGCAAGCCCAGTGAATAGATAAGGCACCGCAGGGATGACAAATATACATGATAAGACTCGAATCCAGATGCGGAGAAAATAAACAAGTTCTTCCCACTAGACTAGAACTTTACTTGCAAACAAAACTGATATTTTAGTTAGTGAATAGATGCTAAATGTTTATCTAAATTAGATCATTTTTCAACCCACAGACATTGATATCGCAGCTGAAAATTTACGAAACAAGTAGTTAAAAGTGATCAGAAATTGAGTTTTATATAACACAATTAATGAAAATTCTTTAGGATGAAAGGCATTCACAGAAATCTAACCACCACCATCATCAATCCTTCACTTCGACATCAAGATGGCCTGTGCTGTCCAGTGTACATCTTCATATACAGATGGCTAGTTGGCTGCTACTCATAAAACAAAAGCAAGGACGTACCCTTGCAGGGAACTTTAGGTGTGTTTTTCACCCAAGTAACAAACATCAGTAGTTATTATTACTATTACTGTAAAGCACTAGTTTGAAAGGAAGATCAGAGACAGACCCTGGCAGTTCCAGCTCCCGGCTTCCCATGGCCCCACTGGGCCACTGATTTCGCCCTCTTTGAAGGGCAACTGGCATGGCAAAAATCTTACTTTGCATGAGTTTGCTCACATCATTAAGTTCAATGAAATCAAATGATCATTATTCTGTAGAATGTTTTTAGTAAATTTTTTAAAATAATTACGTATAGTATTCCACAAATTTATAATATACTAGAAAGATGGCCCTTATGTTGTGGACTGAGTTAAATTACTAAGTTAAATTTTTTCTAATATAATAAAATATATCCATGCCATAATAATATTTTTAAATGAGTAAGAAAAATTTAGAAGCCAGATTATATATGTATATATATATAAAAGCAAGTACTAATAAAAAACCAAACAAAAAAATAATGACTAATTAAAAAAATAAATGATTGTCAATATCATAAAAGATATCCTTAATAGATTTTAAAAAAATCTCAGTGATCTTATTTTATAATAAAATAAAAATTAAATAAAAATAAGATAATTTCATAAAAAATATAAAAAATTAAAACTCACTCACTCACAAATCAAACATTGAAGAACAAAATTTATTTTTCAAAAAAAATAAAACTTGATTTGAGTCAGCATGCCAAATTTATATTCCGATCATGAAACTAAGATAATCTTATAAAAATTAAATAAAATAATAAAGATTAACTTTCAAGCAAACCAAATTATAAAAGGCAAAACTTAAAAAAAATCAATTAAAAAACATCAAAAGAAAAGACTCGTGCCAACTTGAGTTAACTCGACTAACTTACTTCTAGGAATATAAGATCGAGACAACTCTATTGAAAAAAATAAAAAAATTCACAAAACCTAAGGTTTAATAACTTATCAAGAGATGAAATTAAATATGAATAATCTTTTTTCACAAGGATAAAAAAATTAAACTCAAATCAAACTAATCTTTAAAACTTATGACTTGAGTCATGAAACCAAGATTACTCATAAGATAAAAACATGAAAAAATCAAGAAGCAATATTCTTATTCATCTAAATATCAAGGGATGGAATAAAAAAAAATCATGAAAAGGATAGAAAAAAATTGCAATTAAAAGAATGCAAACAAAATCTAATAAAAAAATAAATGAAATAAAATAATGAATGATAAAATTGAAAATAAAATAAATCAAGAAAATAATAATAAAAATAGCAATCAAAAGAATGTTTGACCAAATTGAAAAGAAAAAAAGAAAAATAACTAAACATGTAATTAATAAGGTTGAAAAGAAAGTTATGAATTTTGGGTTCAAAATTCATCATATTAGTAGAACTAGTAATGAGTTCTGATAAATAAAAAAAATAAGGAAAGCCAAGAAACTATACCAAGAAATTAGTGAGATAATAAAAAATAAATAATAAGAAAGGATAGTAGAAAAGAAAAGAATATAATAGAATGATGGTGCAAGTATGAGTCAAAAATCAAAAATAAAAAATTTCTACTCATGTATATAAAAATATATATGAATAGTATATATATGAGAAAAATCATATAAAAAATTACAATAAAAAATAAAAAATATCTTTTCTTGCAATAAATGTTCATGATTTTTTTAAATAAACGTATGTAATTATTAAGACAGAAATGATTAATATTATTTTAAAACTATGAAATAATAAGATAATTTTTTAAATATTATTATAATAAATTCTTTTAAAGTGAATCTTATAAAAGAGGTGTGTATGTATATAATGAAGTATTGTACCACTTTTAATTTTAATTTTAATTTTAATTTTATTTTTATTTAAGTCAAAAAATAATTTTCTTTGTCTGAACCTTATTCTAACTTTCTCGAAAAGATAACCAAACTCTTTCTAGAAACCACAAACGAGGCTAAATGAAATGGAAGCCATGAGATCTATGCTTGCTTCTTCTTGTTTTTTTTAATAATAAAAGGTGAATTGGATAATTAATAAATAATTGAGAGAGTTTGTGATGGAGTTGTCATGTCATGCCCCGAGCCTAGAGATAGGGGCCTGGTGCGCTATCAAATTGTCTATGAGCCTACATATGCTTTGTTAAGTTGGATTTTTTTAATCCTCGCTCCTCAAAAGGAAATTATAACTACACAAAATTTCCTTGGCCATTCCTTTTTCTAATTCAAGTTCTCCATAACGCATTACCCACCGATGTGGGATTCATAGCATCACCATCTTATCTCTTTGTATATGCGACATTAAGCCATATGCGTTGTAGCTAGCCCCTGAACTTTGTATTTATCCAATTCAAATACTTCACTATTACTGTGTACGCCAACAACATGGTGTTTCAGTATTCATTGAACAATAAAACACTTTCTTTCGGAAAAAAATTGTTTTGGTCCCTCAATTTTATATAAAAAATTTCATATTTGGTCTCTTTAATTTTATATTTTTAGTTTTTAGGTTCTAAAAAAGATAAAAAAAAAAGTCATTGAAAAAGGATCGATCATGTTCTATTCAAAAAAAAAAAAAAGAAATACAAATCTTGTTGTGTTAATAAATTCATTTTAAAGAAAGGAATTTAATGGTAATGGTTTTGCTATTTCACAAATTTTTATTTTTATTTCTATTCATAAAGTGTGTTTTTTATTTAAAAAATAATTTTATTATTTTTTAAAAAATAATTTTGATATCAGTATAATTTAAAAATATCAAAAATTAATTTAAAGTAAAAAAATTGATTTTTTTAAAAATATTTTAGACTTCTGTTTTACGTAATCATGCATCTGTTATCAATGGCGTTGTTTTCTGAAACATGTAACCTTATTAAGAAGACGTCCTCTGAAATTTGTTGTTTTTCGTAATTTCCTTTCCAATGGAATTATATTTTCCTTACAATCAATATTATGGATTAACATCGAACTTGGAAACAGGTGCTCCTTTCTTTGAAGTACCATAGATACACATCCACCATGAACCAGAAAGCTTCGTAGTTTCGAAAAACACGTTGAAATTGATTCCTCTTAAACTCACTAGCTTTCATCTTAAACTAGAGTCATAGCACGAGATGAAGGACAACATTGACAATTCCAAGCAAGACAAAGGTCGAACGGGAAGGATCTTGCTCGCACTTCTGGAAACACCCTTTATGTTCTTGGATCTTGAGGAAAATTGTTCTGATTTGAATGGAGAGGAAATGGAGACCTCCATCACGTGATATATGGAAATCAGCCCAGCCCAGCCCGCGGTTGTGAGCACATGAACCCGTTTTGTTTGATCAAATCCATTATCTGTATATTTTTTATTAAAAAAAGTTTACCTATCTATATAAAATAAAATAAAAATTCAAAAATTAAATATAAAACAAATCCTTTTATTTTAAAAAGACATGCAAACAGCATGGCTTAAGCTATAAAATTGGGATATATCAAAAGAAAATAAAGAGAGGGTAACCACAAAACCAATTTGTTTTTCTTTTAATGCAAAATAAGGAAAAAATAGATTCCTAATTGTATTAACTTTTAAAATTTGTGACCATGTTATTAGATTACAATTATAACAAATGAAAAAATCTCGAAACTCAATACCCAACAAATCAAATGTCAAAAGATAAAACCAAGAAAAAAAAAGTCAATTAAACAAAAAATTATAATTAAAAGAATAAAAGTGAAAATCAAGATAAATTTGAGGGCATAAAAAAATTTAAATCCGAGGGTTAAATTCAAAAGAAAAAAACTTTAATTAAAGGAAAAGAAAATTAAAAAAATGAGGGATAAATTAAAAAAATATATAAAAATATAAAATTTTATTGAAAGATGAAATTAAAAACAATAAAATTTGAACAAAAGAGCTGAGAAAAAAAAACATGAAACCAAAAGAATAAAGGTAGAATTGAAAAAAAATTATATGAAAAATTATAATTTAAAAACTAAATAATAACATTAAAAACTTTTCTAAAAGGGTCAGGGATGAAAAATAAAAAATAAAAAATAAAAAGATTGAAAATAAAAAGTAAAAAGAAAAAGGACAAATAGGCATTTTCCCTAGGAACGAGAAAAAAAAAAGTAATCACCATCAATAAACCACCATCAATAATTATCATGTGTTGCACCAATAGCAAGAGAGCAAGTTGAAGTTTTTAATAACACAATAGAACAATATATTTTGCCACCGAGACACATTGCACATGTTTCCATAATGGTGCGCGCACCTCCCAAGTATAAATGTGTGAGGAAAATACATCCGCTATTTATTTATTTAAAAATAATTATTAAATGTAAAAAAGTATAAAATATCTGTCACGATTTTGGAATTGAAAAAAAAAAACAATGCAAAAAGATGAAAACACCCTTAAACACATGCTATTTTTTTTTTCAATTCTAAGAGTAAAAAAAAGATACTAACATTCATAGTGCACTTTACCTAAGATAAGTTATATTGTTTTTTTTCTTAGTTTGATATGATTTAATGATGTTTCTATTTATATCAGTCTGTTATGGTAAGTTTGCTACGATGAACAAATCCTGATTTTCTAGTCAATAACTTGGTCTAGAATGGTGAAATATTCTTAATTATCATTAAAACTCTTTCCAAGTTATTTTAAATAATATTTCATATAAAATTCCTTGTAGATTTCTTTTTTATTCTTATATTACAAATAAAATTTCTTATAGTTTTTTAATTCTTTTGTTATGAGTGAATGGGCTGTATTATTCTCAATAATATTTTAGATATTAATCTTATTAAGGTTTTTTTTATCATTATATTAAAGTGAGTAATAAACCATTATTCTTAATAATATTTTAGATCTTAACTCCTTTTAAATTCTTTTTATTTATTTTATTATTAAAAGTGAATAGTATTTTCTTATCAAAAATAGATTTTTAATATTTTTAAAATATAGGCCAAAATCCTTTGGGATTTTACAAACTTGTTGTAAAATTCATGCAATATCTTTTTTAAACATGTCAAAGAATTTTATTTTATTTTTTTAAAAAAATGATCAAGTAATTTTAAAGATTTTTGGGAATATGAAAAAAAAACCTTCTTATATTTTTTATTTTATTTTTTAGGCTTTGTTTGAAAAAAAATCATTTTTCTTTGCAATAAAATTACCAAAACAGGTCTAAGGGGATGTTTGCCAGACACATCCTTGAACAAAAATTTCTTTTATGAAAACAGTGCAAATCAAATAAGGTTATAATCCTTTTAACTCGATTTTGTTCTGACCGAGTTAGCTCAAATATTTTGGTTCAACCATAAATCAAACAAAAAAAACTAGTTTAACCGAAAAACTAAATCAAAATTAAAATTAAAACTTAAAACGAATCAAATTAAAAAGAACACAAGAATACAAAAATATTTGACAATAACAGATCAGCGTAGAAAAATCAAGAACTGAAAAACATGAAGAACATTCAAGGCAAACCTAGTAACATGACTCTCAAATTTGCCTACATAAAATAAAATCAAAGGTATAGGAAAATTAAAAATCAATCATTAAACAATAATCAAGCATAAAAAAATCAATGATTATAAACTAATATTCATGATTTGGTTAAAATATTTTTATTATGAAAAAACAAAACCTTAGGATTAAAACTAAGAAAAAACAATTACTAATACAAATTAACCCTAGATTATTGATTAGTCAAGTCATATAAAATTACAAGTGTAAAGAAATAACCAAAGCTGGTCCATATCATAGAGCTATGACGATATTCTTCCTAAAAACATTGTCCAAAAAACCTAAAAAATGCCCAACTGCTGCTAAACCCAGGATATGCATTCCAAGCCCTAAAATTAAGAATTTGTTTTTGGTTCATACCACATTATTATTGTCACACATGATTGAATCAAAACAAGTAACGAAAAAACCACATTCTCAAAATCATACACATTTATTATTATGGTTAAGTTGTTAATGAATAAGATTGTTAAATAAGTTATGAATATTATTGTTGGTACCGTTTAATTAGGTTGGATATGGATTATAATTAAATATATCATATAATAAATATTTTAACTTACTGAAGGAATCACTAAAATAAATATAAATATAAATATAAATATAAATATAAATAATTAATTAACGATTGGTGAATTCATTGATGACTTATGATAATGGTAATGTACCAATGAACTCACTAACATATGTTAAGTAGTTGGACAATTATAAAGAATTTGAAAAGAAATGCATGAAATTAGAAACGAACGATAGAGTGACCAACATAACAAAATTTATCGGTTAAATCTTCATTCTTCATTTATTAATGGATCTTAAAATGGTCAAAAAATCATAGAGAGCTCGAAAAAAAACTCATGAGACTGGATTGACATATGAAAATCTCAATGGGTGAAAAGTTGTAGAATATAGGGGTTTTTAAAAAAATTCAAAAAATTCATGAAATAATTGATGGACTCATCAATAAATTTAAAAAACTCTATTTGTGTGTCCATTAGTGATGTGCTGACTTAGTAAAGCACCAACATAATAAACTAATAAAATATTATGTTGGTGAATTTAAAGCTAAATATGTCAAGGCAATCCTTAATTTTACCCTTCTTTCTCCTATCTTCCTCTCTCTCTTCTCTACTAGTGGCTAGTGTTCCCTCTCTCTAGGATTTGTAGCAGCAACACTCTCTCTTCTTTAGATGTGAAACACCCTCTCTCTCTCCTCCCTCATTAAACAAGGTTTAATCTTGATAGTTTGATGTTTTTTTTAGTAAGGATGCATATTTTTGTGATTTGTTTATTTTGGTAATGTAGAATCATTGGAGGGGAAATCCTAAAATTTCATGTATAATTATTTATTTGTTATGTATTGTTCTTGGCATGGAAAGAAAGAAATGTAGAAAATAATTGGGAATACTTTGCTACAATTTATTAAAAGAGTTAAATTTGATGAAGTATTTGAAGGTGAAAATTGTTGGATTATGTGGTATTAGGTATGTTGAATTGGGTGTAAAGGTTTCGGTTAAATATAGGGTGATGATGATTAAATTTAAAAAGAGTTGAATAAATAAAAGATGAAAGGGGTGTGTGTGTGTTTTAATGTAAAATATGCATATATTATTGTTAATGTTTTAAAATTAATGGATGGGAATGAAATTACAACTTGATGTATATTGGATATGTTAGAAGGTGGTAGATTAATAAGGAAACTTTAGAAATGATTTATAATTGTATATGAAATAGCTAAATGGAATTGTGTATGGTGTTTTGTTAGTGGGAAGCAATATAATTGAGAATGTGTTGAGAAAATTATGAAAAATTATAAATGTTACTTTAAATAGATTTAAATGTTTATTTGATTAAAATAAATATTGATACTTATACTTCTGTTTTTGTTGGCCTTTTTATGATTAAAGGTGATATTTATGATAAATCATTTAGTTCTTTAAAAGTGATTTTTTTTTTAATTTTTGGGAAAGGTCCCATATAGGTTAATTGCCGTCAATACTTTGTTAAAAATACATAAATGCACTAAAATGAAAACTCATAATCCATAGATTAAGAATTTAATTAAATTTGCTTAACTATTTACTTGTGTTGTCTAGATGCCGAGATAATGTTTAGGATCAAAATGGAGTGGTTTTTCTTCTTCAAGCAATAGTTTTAGCCCATGATGCATATAGGTGTAGATCATGAAGAGGCACTTAATGCACATGCTAATGAGTAGGCTCATCGATTATGATTCACAAATCAAGTGTCCCATCTACTAGAGATCCTTAATTTGGCAAGTTAATAGTAAAATGGAAGCTGAATTTAATTATGTAAGAAATGCTTCTTCCTCAAAGATAACATTATATTAATATTTAAATGTTTATATGGTTTAGAGTTAGTTAGTTAATTTATTTTTAGGTTTATAAATATAGAAGTTGTACAAACAATAAAATTGACGATGAAAATGCCTTTGTTTTAATTAAGTCAACTTAGAGATTATCAAGAATGAATGATCATAGAGAAAAAACCTTTCAACCCATTCAAAATATGATCTGAAGTTAAGTTATGATAGACTAGATAAGAATCCGGTTTATGGTATTTTTATGACTACAATTCAAGATATAAGGTTGAGTTGTAGTGTATCGATCATAAACACCCTACAATCTGAACCAAGGTAGTCATTACTAACTATTAAGGAGTTGCTTGAAAAACAAATTGGTGCTCTGAAGGCTATAATGGAGGCAATGTAAAAAGCAATGAAAGGAGATGATTTCATACATGCCTATTCATTATCCTTCTTCTTACATATCTCCATAAGATCTCTTTCCAGCTGCACCTGTAGCTTTATTTTTTTAATGTATATAAATATTTATACTTGATTTCTATGGTAAAATCAATAATATTGTTAATGGTTAGTTTGTTAGTCATATGTACTAATGAATAGCTAGATAAAAATTAGGTGTCATCTTCTTTTATAATTAATGTGACTATCAATAATATTATTTAACATTTAAATCACTAGCTGAATTACTAATAAATTTAAAACTTTTAATGACACTAACTAATAAACGTTTTCCGTTGATAAATTTATTGATAATTTTTATATCAACAAAAACATAATTTTTATACCAATAAGATATTCTCTTGGTGAAAATTAATTTTTTAAAAGTGTAATATTATAATTTTGAATCTCATGCGATTCATCCTTGATAAAATTCTTGTTATTAAAAGTTCTAATTTATTTGTGTCATTTCAAGGGAGAATGACTACTTGATAAAAATACACATGTACACATATATTCATCGATAAAGAAGGGTAAAAGGCCACAAACGCAAAAGTGATATAAATTATAAAATGAAACATATGATCCCAACATTTAAACATGCACGAAATAAAGAACAGCAAAAAATAAAATTGGAAAACGTTGGCGTTTCTAAAGTATCCTAATCTCATCAACGGTGGGCAAAGGTTTCGTGTAAATATAATTTTGGAATTGGAACACGTCCACGCGCTCGTGGAGCCAATGATTCGTCAATTATTTGACGGGTCAGCAAAAGAGGGTCTCAACGGAGGTCCTTTTTCCTTCCAATCACCAGCTCTTTTTTCTTTTTCTTTTTTACTTTTCTGAGCCCTCCCGGAACGGACTGCGACTAGTTAATTTTAAAGAATGGTTTCGTCCAGCCTGTTAGAGTCCCCATGGAATAAACAACTGGAAAAAAGAAGAAAGCAAACTTACTTCTCCAATCAACGTTTCTAGATTGAAATCGCGGTGGAGTTTGAAAGAAAAGAAGAAAAAGCTGACCAATTAAGTAACTAATTTAATTGACTCTTACCGTGAAAGCTGTTGAACCCTATCAAAACTAAGGAAGTGATTACCTAGACTGACTATTCAAACTTCATTTTAAAAAAAAAATCGCTTTTCAGTGCAAATCGTCAAACACAACAAAAAAAAATAGATGAATAAAATATTACCAATAAATATTATGATGTTATTTTTATTAGTATTCATTAATAAAAATATTTATATCAATAAATATATAATAAAGAAATTGCAGATAGAAATTAAAAGATAAAAAATAAGTATTCTCTTGTTATTTTAATTGAAAAATATGACATATCAATATTATAAACTAAATTACTGATCAAAACTAATTATTGCTAATTAACATAAATAAATCTGTTAGTAAGATGTGAATTATAATTCATCAAACGACCTTCACTTCTACTTTTTTTAATTTTTTTTATTTGCAGAAAATAACACCCTTCCCTCATTGTTTTGCATAAATCAAGCTTTCATCGTTATAAATATAGCTATCTCAATGCTTAGTATGTTAGTATATTTATTCTAGTTCATTTTTATATTTTTTTGAAAATTCACCATATTAATTAAGTAAATCTATTCTTTTTTATTTATAAATTATTTATTTATGTTAGTTTTTCAGTATTTTTATGTAATACATGTAGTTTATTTGTGTATTTACTTTTACAATTTTTTTTTAATAGAAATTTGTTGTATAACTATATGATCTATATATGTTATGGTTTGTTTGAAATTTTAAAAAATTATATTTATTTTTCATTTAATGAAAATGATTTTGATTTTGTAATAATGAAATAAATAACGAGTATATTTTATATTTTATTGTTAAGTTGAAAATTCAAGTAAGGTAAATATAGAGGAATTAGAATTTCTATAATCAAATTTTAGGATTAAATTTTATCGTTAAGTTGAAAATATAGATTTTATAGGTTGCTTTTGAATTCGCAAAGCCAACCAAATTACATCGAGTCAACTCTCACACAACTGAATTTTTTTCTATTAAAAAAATATTTATAATATCTAAATATTTTTTTTATATTTAATAAAAAATTAACCCGACCTATAGTGTATCCATAGTGTAAAAAGAGTCAATGATCTAGTATATCACTATAATGTTATAAATAAAAGTAAAAGGTGTAGGGGAAAACACTCTTTTCCTACACTTATTTGCACTGTGGATTACTATTGTAATTCACACTACTGGTTTTTATATATATATATATATATATGAACTCCTTTTTTTGTTTATTTTTTTAATTTAATTTTTATATGATGTATTTATAGGGATTTAGAGTAAATAATTTATTTTAATTTGTTTTTATATGGTTATTGCAATATCAAAAAAAAAATCAGTATCAAGTTAAAATTAGAAAAATATCTTTGCATACTAGTATGGTCTATTTTTTACAAAACCTTAGTTAAATAAAAAATAATTTTAAAAGAGAATTATTCATCTCTATGGAATCAATAACTTAGTTTACGAGTTTGACGAGATAACTTTATTTGCCCTTGTTTACAAGTTTAGTAGGGTACCTATTCTTCTTCTTTTTTTATTCAATTGAACATGATTATATGATCATCTATTTTATTTTATCATATAGTTAAAAAAATAGTTTTGGAAATACATATTACTAAATTTTAGAAAGCTCACAAAAACATATTATTAAAAGCTTGTGGGCCTGTTAATGTGTATGGCAAGCTTAACTTTTTTTTCCTTTTATATAAATTTATATTTTTTAAAATTTTATCCTTTGATATTAGACTAATTAAGATTTAATTTTTATAATTTATTCATTTTGTTTTCTATAAGGTTATCATAGTATTTTAAAAAGGTTTGAGTATTGGTTTGATGCTTGATTTTATAATTGTTTATTTTTTTATCCTCTAGTTAAATAAATAATAGTATAGGAAAAAATGTTATTAATTCCAATGAAGTTCATTACCTGATTTGCGGGTTTGACGTGTTGACTTGAGTTACTTAATTCACGAGTTTAGCGGGTTTATCTTTCAAACCTGATATGTTTTTTTTTTAAAAAATTATGGTCCTTTAATTTTTCTAATTATTTTTTTTATTTTACTTTTATTTAATATTGGATTAGTTGAGAAATGAAATTCATGATTTATTTTTTTCTGCTTTCTATAGGGTTATTACAATTTCAAATAAATATTTTTTTAAGGTTAATGCTCGATTTTAAAAGTATCTAATATTATAAAAAAATCTACAAAACTAACAAACTCATAAAACCTATTGAAATCTATGATCCAAGTAGCAGGGTGGTCAAAGTTCATCTAATCTGACATCGTCTTAATATAAAAAAATTATTATTTTAATTTTTTTAAAAAATTATATCATATTTTTAGTCATTATTTAAATTATTTTTTAACCCAAAATTATTATTTTAGTTTGTTTTAAGTTATCTCATGTTTCTACTAATCATTTAAATTATTTTTTAACCCATTAAATTAATTAATTTTCTTTAGATCAATTTTTACACGGTTTAATTCAAAACTCAGGGTACATAAAAAGCAAGCTAGGTTAGTAAATTTTAAAATCAAATTACCTAATTAAATTTAATAATATTATAAAAAAAATCTTCACACTTAACATTTTTTAAATTAAAAAAAAA
>SRLM01000091.1:1034127-1115078 GCA_015708895.1 Populus ilicifolia
AATATATATATATATATATATATATATATATCGTCTCTAAACTAATATCTGAAGAATCAACTTTTTAATCACTCAACAAACGAATGCTTTATTAAAATATTCTTGTTCTCGGTGTTGCTGTTCAATCGTTAATAAACTAGGGAACGCAGGATGTCGGCAACTTCTCGTAAGTTCAATTAAATCCATGGCGGTGATTCTCTTATTTTTATCTATGTCCTTACGACGTGTCAAATTGCCGGGTCAAATATTTGGGCCAAAATTAGATCAGGTCCGTCACACGTGTGAACAAAGAAAAGTGGGTCCGCCCATTTTTTTCTAGGAACCCTTCCTCATGATCATTGCATGTATGCCACGTGGAAAAAGATGGTTGGCTTCCACACGTGGGACATGACAGCAGACGCGTGGAAATTTAGAAAAACAACGGCACACAGGTGCCCGGACCCCAGACAAGTTAGATGATTCAATTCTCTCTGGTTTCTTAGAGTAAATTAATATTTGGTCTATGGAGTTTTTGTTCATTTATAATCTAGTCCTTAATCCCTGAATACCCATAAATATAGTCTCTTAATTAATCATGTTGACCATTATACCTTAGAAATTCAATGGTTTTCCTCAATCAGTTTGGTTCATCAAATGGTAGATTTATGATTAATCATTTTATTTTTCAGTTTAAGTTCCTTTTAAAGTATATTTAAATCATAATAATGCTTCCTTTTTTGTAATTTTTAATGATCTTATTAGTATGGGTTTTCAAGATCATTAATAAACATATAAAGAAATTTGGGCCTTTTCAGTCAAAGAGCACTTCTAATCTGATGCAATGGTCTCTATATAATTAATCAAATGATTAGACTACAGGTTTTCAAATATAAAAGACCAAGTTGTAGTTCATTCATAAATCAGGGAGTAAAGAAGAATTTACGCATCTCCTTAAGACTACCAATCCATGCAATGCAAAGGAAAGCAGCAAAAGGTTTTGGTTGCTTGTTTTTAAGGAAAGCAGCCACCACGGAGGCACCTACAGTATCTCGAAAGCCTTTTTTTCTGTCTCCTTCACACGTTTCATCAAGAAAGGACCAGAATGTTGACAATATCCTAATTTAAAAAAACAAAGACAAGAAGAAACCTAAGATTGAGGTAAATAATAATAATAATAATAATTTTCTTTATCGCGAGATGAGCTAAGCGCGGATATACTTTGCTTTTAGAGCAAGTTCCCTCACAGGGGAGATGTGCTTTCAAGATAATAGCTGGTCCGTACTCCTAGATTAATATTAAATATCAATACATCATCAAATTTTAGCGAGATAGGAATCTGTAACATGCATAAATCTGCGTCGATCCATGACCATGTGTTAAAAAATAATTGGTTATAAAGCCAAAAAATTCTGAATGTGTTCAAAGCATATTTGTTAGGCCCGATTTGAGGACTAACTTGAAAAACAACCTACGTGGTATCAGTTAGTCAATCATATATTATATTAAAAATGAACTTAACATAACCATCTAGGTGATGGTCAAGTGGTAAGGACTTGACATCAAGAGGTTTGCTCTTTCTGTGGTCTCAGGTTCGAGTCTTTAGTTGCTCATATGATGGCCACTGGAGGCTTACATGGTCGTTAACTTCAAGGCCTGTGGGATTAGTCGTGGTGCGCGAAAACTGGCCCGAACACCCACACGTTAATAAAAAAAAATGAACTTAACATGTTAAATTAAAATATATTTCAGTTTAAACATAACTTCTAATATTAATTTCAACATATTTTAATCAATCCAAAAACAAATAACAATTTTAAAAGTTAAAAGTTAAAATTAAAAAATATAATTCAAATATTTAAAAAACAAATCATATTTAAAATCTCAAATATTCAAAATACAACAACCGCAATTCATAATTTCTTTTAAAAATACATGTTTCTTTGTTTTTGAATAATAGAATTTGGTGGGAGGAATATATTGAGATCTCGAGAGCTTAATGATGAACTTTGGGTCAAACTAGTTTCATTGAATAAAGGCTTGGATGTTTTAATTAACCCTGGATGTTTCAATTAACAATCCAGCTTAAATCAGACTTTTCATCCTTAGTTAATTCTTCAATTCAAATCAATTCATTGAGTCGGACTATGCTTCAAAGTCCGTATATGCTCCTAGAATTGGCGTGGTTTCCAGTGGGATCAAAGAAGGCCAACATTCCCATTTATGAAAGATCGTAGTTTCAACACTTAAATTAATCACATACGGGTCAAAGAAAAATAAAAATGAGAAAAACTCATTGAATCAAATCAAGAACTTAGGTTAATTTAAGAATTAAATTGACCCGAATCCAAATGGATCAAGTCATTCATGATAAATCTTTCTTTGGAATTATTTTTATTAAAATAATATTATTTTAATTTTTTTAAAGAAAAAATGTTTTTTTGAAGGGTTAAAATGTGACCTATACTTTACTCCGGATAAGATTTTGATATTATTTTTATGTTTAATATAATTTCCATTTTATGAAATAGCCCGTGAGAACCTTCAATAGAATTTCCTCGTAAGTAAAATAATGGAAGTTCATGTATATATAAATTAATGGCCCCGCTGACCTTCAATATCTAACTAGCTAGAATTTCCCTCCTCCTGAATTAAACAACATTTCCTTTGTTGCTATATATAATATTGTTGCTTTAAAGGCTAAGCTTTATCTTATACATGTGAACATGATAATTTTATATATATATATATGTGTGTATGTATATAGAACTTACTCAAAACTATAGACTATGTATATGGTTTTAATTCAAAATGAAAATGAAAGAAAAAACAAAAAGTAGAATAGCTGTTGCTAAAGGTGCGAGTTTGATACAAATGGCAGTACTAGAGACTGCAGCCCCCACCATCAAATAGACTTCTATCGTAAGCCTGACGACACGTAAACGCAATGTGAACTTAATATTTATGGAAAGCAGCCCAGCCCAGCCAAGCCCCACAGACCTCAAAAAGAAAATAATAATAAGAAATAAAAAATAATAAAGGAATTTCTGATAAATCAGTTTCCGCGTAAGAAAGCAAAAAAAGCGAGATCATCAGTTCTGCTGTGTTTCGTTTTCTTTGACACCTAAGCACTTACAAAAGAAACGAAAAAGAAAAAAAAAAAGGAAAAAATCGTTATTTTCACACTTCCCTTCAGCGTTCACACCACCTTCTCATATATATCTTTCCTACCCTTTCTCTCTCTATCTTTTTCTTCCTTCCTTCCTTTCTTTCTTTCTTTGATCAAATCAATCCTTTCTTGTGGGTGTAAACTGATTTAGATTATTTTGTGTTTGCGTGTGTTTGTGTGGTTGTTATGGAGGGTCTTCACCACCACCTTCATCACCATCAGCAGCAAATACAGCAGCAGCAGCACATCAGTGTAAACGTTGATACGACTGATAGGTTTCCTCAATGGAGTATTCAAGAAACGAAAGAGTTCTTGATGATCCGTGCAGAACTGGATCCAACTTTCATGGAGAAAAAGAGAAACAAAGTTTTGTGGGAAGTTATCTCTAAGAATATGAAGGAAAAGGGTTATAATCGTAGCGCAGAGCAGTGCAAGTGCAAGTGGAAGAATCTTGTTACACGATACAAGGTGAGCCTATTTTTCTTCAAGAAGTTGAGAAATGGAAAAATCTAGCGAGATTACAAAATATATGTCTGTTGATCTGTTTTATTGAGTGATGAACAGTGCATGGAAAAAACAAAAACCCTATTAGCTATATATACATATATATGTATATATATGGTGTTTGATAGATGTTTCTCATCTTGTTGCGTAGGGTTGTGAGACGATAGAACCTGAGTCTATGAGGCACCAGTTTCCTTTCTATAATGAGTTGCAAACGATTTTCACATCGAGGATGCAAAGAATGTTATGGGCTGATGCTGAAGGAGCGGCAAGTGGGTCGAAGAAGAAAGCAGTGCAGCTATCTTCTGACGAGGAGGAGGACAATGAAGAAATTAGCGAAGGAGAGAAGGGTAGCGGTAGAAAGAGGATCAAAAAGGGCAAGGCAGTTGGTGGAGCAAGTTGTAGTAGTGGAAATAGTAATAGCTTGAGAGAGACTTTGGAAGATTTCATGAAGCAACAGATGCATATGGAAATGCAATGGAGAGAAACATTCGAAGCAAGGGAAAATGAGAGAAGGATGAAGGAGATGGAGTGGAGACAAATTATGGAAGGAATAGAGAATGAGAGGACAACGATGGATAGAAGATGGAGAGAGATAGAAGAGCAAAGAAGGGCGAGAGAAGAAGCTAGGGCTGAGAAGAGGGACGCCCTTATCACAGCACTTCTAAACAAGCTTAGAAGAGAAGACATGTAGTGATCACCTTTCTTTTAATGTTTTTGCTGTTTTAGAGAAGAAGGTGCTTACAGAGAGGTTTGTCCTGAAACTCTCATTTTGGGAATGTTAATTATGTTCTTTGATTGAAACTTTTATGTTATGATCATCTCCTTTTTGCCAGCAGTGTCTCGAAAAGCTTCAATCTGGCTCTCCTTTTCATTATATCGCTTAATTATTTTGCTCTTGTGATCTTAATGATGAAGTTGCGTTATCATTGACCAGTGACTAAGTTTAAGCACATAATCTCAAAATCATCATGAACAAAGGTTCAAGCTTTAGGTAACATGGTGGGGAAAAGAGCAAAATCTACATTCAACCATCCCACAAACTCTAAAAGTTATAGAGATAATGGTTGTGAAAGTAGGTAGCATATATCCTGTGCAACGCAATAAGCTCATCGTGCAGGTTGTTCTTAATGGTCCCATATTCCTGCTATGGCTCTCAACCTCAAGAAGGTGTTGCAACTTTCACTTACATGCAATATTGATAATCTATGTACAAAACATCTCGGATTTTTAATGCTGAAAGGTGTGCAGCTCTATCCAAGTCATTAACTGTATGCAACTTTCCTGGAAGTAAAACACTTGAAAAAGTTGTCAACAGCGCTTAGATGAAGTAGAAAAACTGGCCTTTTGTCCATTTCATCTGTACCTATATTTCTAATTGTTGGCTGCTAAGAAGTGGCCAGAATTAGATGTTACAAAGGCACGCTGATCAATGTATTATATTTCTTGTTTCCAAAGATTGAACGAGGACTTTTTTTTCCTAAAGTCAAAGAAATGTGTACGACTAATTTTCACTGGTAGAATAGTGCCGCTGCCAGATCTAGCTTTAGAATTCTCAAGAACAAGAAAGGAAAATATTGAATATCAATTACTAACATCTGTTCATCATCCCAATCAATTGTTTTCATGTGGAAGAGCTGGTAGGATTGGTGAACCGACAAGATACATGTTCATGGCTTGTAGAGAAGATTTTTGGGAGGGAAACCGACAGGTTAAGCTTCATTTGTTTTCTCCATCAACGGTCAACAGGACCATGAGAAAAAGTGCAAGTTTGAGACCCAGCCTCAGAGTTATTATAATTTGATATGTTTGCCCTATATATATATATATATCAAGCTTGTTATATAAGAGCTACAGCTTCACAACTATGCTGTTTCCTTGTCTAATTAATATGTATTTTTGTTTACCTTCCCTTTGTTCCTTGATGTTGATGTGATAGGGCTTACAATATGGATGACATTACATGTATTATTACTCTTTGTTATTTCTTAAAATTGATTTCATTTTGTTTTTGATGTTTGAACTCGTTATATGTATGTAAAGGGGCACAAAGAAGGGGACACATGGGACACATTTAGATACAAATTCATTAACTTTTCTATTTCTTGAACTTTAGACAACATTAAATTTGTTTTAAGATTATATGTGATTTTGTTGCAATTAATTAAGAATATCATATGATGTTAGAAGATTAATATAAAACTATTTTTAAAATCTCATTTAAAAATTTGAACTTTCAAGTTAATATGATTTTTTATATATATAATATCAAAAATTTCTTCGGCTACTTGATAAATTTGCACAAATATTTTAAATTAAATTGGTTGTTTGATATATGATGTTATATATTACACCAATAATTAAGCCATTTGATATAAGTAGAATACTATTTCATAGTTAAAGGACTATTACACTTACATTATTGTTATAGACATTTTTATAAATTTTTTAAAAGCAAACAGACATAATATAACTATTAGCATAGAAAAAAATTATAAAATCCAAAATTGCCCGTGGAAAACTAAGAACACATAACAACAAAATGTGACTTGGACATAAAATTTCATGGATTGAAGATCATGAAAAACAGGCATGTTTTGAATGGTCTAGGAAATAAATCATAATGTGCACATACACGTATACGCAATTGAATAGCACTCGACATGAATCTTTTACAGGTTTTAGGCTAAATATATGATCTATAGTTTTCTAATACTATGTGTATATATATCCCAAAAATTTGATATTAGCACTCTTTTTTATCTCCATTCTTTCTATCTTCTCTTTAAATGTGGAATGAAATGGGAGTATAAAAAGATTTTGCACTAATTTCATCTTCCAAAAACTCATGTTGTTGGATCGATCGGTGGAAGGGAATTCAGCCTCGATAGAAACTGTTTCAGGACAAATTAATGGATTTCTATTTTTTTGGATGATGACAGATTTGTTCTATCCCTTCTTCCTTTCATAGCAATTCAAGTGTATACTTTTTTTATCTCTCTACGTGGAAACCCACAAAAACTGAAATCATAATTCCCTGCACCTCACAGCCATTAATGATGCCTTTTGTACCTTTTTACCCTTTTCATTATATTTTTGTCACAAACAAATAGGGTCATTTAATGAATAAATAAAATATCCATAGAGAGGTTATTTCATTTCTGTAAGCAAGTTTTTATCTAAAAAATAACTCATCGACGTATCATCTAGTTAAAAATAATAGTTATTCACTGTTATTTTTTTATATAATTAAAAAAACTAAAATTGATCAACATTCAAGTTCTATAATGATTGTTCTATATATTATAAGATTAAGATTTTAAGTATTTGTAAACTTCTATCTCTATAATAAATAAATCATCTGTAGCAATAAATGATGTTCATCCCTATATACACATTTATTCATAAGTGTTTTGCAATATACAGGTTTTTTATTTTATTGCTTTCTTATAATTGAGCTTTTTTTTTATATTTATTGATTTATTTACTTTGCTTTTTATTATTATTATAATCTAGTTTATAATTTTAGGCACTGCCCTTCTTTTCTTCTCTTAATCTGGTAAAATCAAGTGAAGAATTTTATACTCTACTTGATTATTCACTTAATTTACAAAGTTGCAACCTCTCTAAATAACTAGTATATTAACCAAAGAATTGATGATTAGCCAACATTGAATCAATATATTGATTATCTAAAGATCAACAAATTTGCACACCTAATGGACTAATTTATTACTTCAAAAAATTACTCTAGTGATCACCAGCAAATTTATACTTTTGATAGATAAATTTTTTAAAATACACAACCATTCTCATAGCAAAAAACAATTAAAAAAAATCCTCAAAAAGCATAAAGACTGATAAATAAATCTCCATTAGACATGTTATATGATAACTTTGTACCATCCAATTTTCTATGTTGAAACCCAATTTTGATCCATTGACTTTTAATTTAATTTTACAGGGTTTAAAATATAAAATTAAAATATTAAAGATTTATTTTGATAAAAAATATGATTTGTCAACTTGTGTGCGTGAAAACTTGGGACTACAAAGTGCTTTTGCCATTCTATTCCTAATCTAAAAATAATCATTACCTTCAAAATAATGATTGTTGTCTATTTTCAAATTTGATTCTAATTCGAACTTAAAAAAAAAAAAGTTTGATTGAGACTTTACTTCTCGCAAGTGATGAGACTCTTGCATTACAAATACTAATCTTAGTTTATGAAGAAAAAAAAAAGGACAATTACAGAGAAACCCTATAAGAAGAGACCCCAACAAGAGACCATTACCAAAAACCCTAAAAGAGAGAAGCATAAAAGTAAAAAGAGGCAACAAACCCTATATTAGTCGCTGTCCCCCTCAACCCGTCTATTTTTTAACTTAATCTCCCTTGACTTTCCCTCCAGGAGCCACACGCTTAGGTAAGTATTCTTACTTTCTTATTAAAATAATTAATTGGTTATTGTTGCATGCATGCGTGAACCTTTAACATATAACTAGGCTAGATTCAACCTAAAATGAAAAAAAGAGTTGGTCGGGTCAAACTGTATTTGCTAAGGGTGTGTTTGGCAACACACCCTTATACCTTAACCATAATTTTTATGTCTATTTTAGTTAGATATTTGGCCAAATGAGCCCTTTTTTGACATTAGAAAATTCCAAAAATATTTGAAAATCTTTATTGATTTATTTATAGGCCCTTTAGACTTTATTTTATTTGTTTCATGTATTTGTATTTTTTATAAATGTGTTCAATCTGTAGACTATTACTATTAAATGCAAATATATCATGCAATATTTTTTTTTACTTCCATCTAAAAATGATAAATAATAATAAAGGATAAACAAGAAAAAAAGGACATAAAAAATTTCTTCTTCAAATTTATTTTTTACAAAATATTCATTGATGCTATAGTCAAGAGTATCGTAGTTTTAGATTTATGCAATATTAATCAACCCTAGAGTTGAAAATATTCATAGGAATTTTTCATTAACGCTAGAGTCAGGAACATGAAAGGAAGAATAAAAAAGAAAAAAAAGAAGAATAAATTCTTCATAATTTTAGACAAAACCATGTGAAATGCATCTATAAAAAGTTCTAGGAAAGTCTATAAAAAGTTATGCCCTTTATTTCAAGACTTTAAAAACCATGTGAAATGCATCTATAATAGAGCAAGTGTGTATTAAATAAACTTTGAAAATAATGTAATGGATTATTAGAAAAATAAAATACAATGACCAAATATTAAAATAATTATGCTCTTATAGATATAAAAGATGTTTGCTAAATGAGTAAAACAAAGTTACTTAAAGGAACATACCTAGTTAGCTATTTAAATAAAGTAATAGAATATTAAAAAAATAAAACACAATGATCAAACATTAAAATAATTATGCTATTATAAAAGATGTTGCTCGATATAAAAGATATTGACTAAATGAGTACAAAAAAAAAGTTGCTTAAAGGAACATACTTAGCTAGCTATTTAAATAAGGTTATGATGGCCAATTTAATATTCAAACTTTGATGAAAAGTGCGAAGAAGTTTAAGAACGTATATCAACCACAAGTCAAAAATAAAAAAATCATTTAAGATCCATTCATTAACAAGGCAAACATAGGCTAACAAAACTATTTGTAAGGAAATAAAACTGACCAAAATGACAATAAATAATACTTATTTGATATTAAAAGACCTAAAGAGATATTATATAAATAACATGAAGGATAAATCAAAATTATAGGCAATTACATAACATCAATGCTAAGTATCTAAAAAGGAAAAAAAATATTATAAGTGGCATGACTCATGAAAATATTATATTAATTACTATATTATATTTAAGAATTAGATCCAAGAGGCATTAAAAGCTTATCGTATTTGCTTATTGAAAAAAAAAGAAGATAAAGGCGGATGAAGAATCATTTAATAAAATGACAACATCGGTGTTGATCACTATACTAGAAAGACTTACTGATAAAGGAGAATTATGGAAGATTAGGCTTGATTAACTACGATAAAGGCTAAAGTTGGTCATTGATGTTATTATAGGTTAAATGTATATCGATCATGGTATGAATAAAGAACCAATATCTTAAGATCATGAAAATTCTTAATTAGAGTATATAAATACCTCATTTATTATATAATTTTATGTAAAAAGGAAGAATTGGGGGACAAAGAAACAACTTAATACATAGTGATAGACTAAGACCTTTAAACCTAAAAGGCTTGTTCATAATGGATGGAAAAAACACTAGCCACAACAAAAGCCATCCAAAATTCATGATGATGTTGATGATAAAGATAAATTGACTAGTGATTTTTAATATCTCTTATATATAGAACAAAGTGGAAATTAAGTCATCTAATCAATACCTATTTTTTTTTATAGAAAAAAACATAAAATCTAAACACACATGAGAGAAATAATGATGTTAAATTATACATTATGAAAAAAAAAATTAGGATCATAAAATACCAGTTTTTTTATCGATAATCAACAATAACAAACATATGTTAGATTAATAATATGTGGTGTTGATGATTGATCATTCACATAATTATTACAAGACAAGATTGAGCCTAATATATCATAATAATAGGCTAACCATATTATGTAATGTTTGATTTCAATCTAAACACTATCTTCATCCACTTGGAAAATCATTTTCAATCCTAAACAAGTGAAAACATAGATCTCTAAATAAACTTTTATAAAAGTGAACAAAGCTATTATAAATATAGTAAAAGATTTGAATGACATGATCAATCATAATCTAAAAAAACAATAATGATAAAGTCAAATATTGATCATACATGAAAGTATGATAAAGATATTTAATGCACATGGTCAATAACAAAACAATTAGAATAAACTAGAGTAAAGAAAGTAAGAAGAGCAATAATAAAATAAGCTATGTTACCTGAAAAATATAATAAAAAAAACTCTTTATCAATAAGAGAGAAAACAAAGGGAATGGCCTTACATAGTGAAATAATAGAGAAAATTATCCTAATTAATAGAAAAAAATCAAGTTTATTATAAGAATTATGATAGTTGAATAAAGTAATAATTTGCATTTTATACTAGAAGATGAAGATGTTGCTTAGTATTAATTAGAAGAGGGATATAGTTCCATCAATTAGTTTGATGGAAATTCTAAATAAATGAATTGCATGAAGAATTCTCTAATGTTTTCATTATTTGCTAAAATATTGTTACATCCTATTAAACTAATTGATATAGTTTGTTGTGGTAAGATTAAGCCATATTAAAATTGATTTCTTCCATGTGTTTAGATTGATATGGTTATTTTAAAGTGAAAGTTTTTCTTTCTAAATATCTAAAGGAAAAGTTTGTTTTATTTTATCACAACTTTCTTTTTATATGGACTAAAAACTCTCCAGTTATGTTTTCTATAGTATTGTTGATAAAATAACCTAAAAAAAATGTCATTTTTATTAAAAAAAAATGTAGCTTAGGGCATTTTTTAGAATCTTTAGTTTTTGTGTAAAATAATTTAAAGATTTTGGAAGAAGATGGATAGGTGAGTATCACTTGATGAATTGATAAGTTGATATGCATTAACATTACAATTTTTGTATTTTTAGGCATCAAAGCCAAAAAAAAAACAAATAGTTGGCTGAGATGTTGACATGTAAGAAAGTAATTCATGGTCGAAATTTTGGAATAGCAATACTCAATTTTCCATATCATTTAAAGTTATTTTTTAAAATTGATTTAAACATAAATTTCAAGTTAATATTCCTTTATTTATTTAATTTTTAAAAAATATGAGGATTATTGCTTATATAATAAATAATCCATCCACTTCTCATTTCATTATAAGTAGCAGATATTCACTATTAACTTTCAAGTAAGACAGTATAAAAAATTAAAATTAATTATCAACTAGGAGATTAAGAATCATATTAGCAATCAATGATCAAATTTTATGAAGAACATGATTCATTAGCAAGTTAACCAATGAGTATTATAAAACGACATGAACACATACAAAGTTTTCTTTTATTTATCGCTTTCTTGCAATTTAGCTTTCTTTACATATTTTACAAATTTTTTATCTTAATTCTTTACTTTGTGTTTTTACCTAGTTTGTAATTTTGACACCATTCTTTTTTTTTTCTTAACATGTTAATATCGAGTTAAAAATTTTATATTTTATTTAATTTGTGGGGCTGCTATATACATCTGATTGAGATTAAGTGTTCAATTATAATTTAAAAAAAAATAAAAAATCAATTCATATATGCAATTTGTCAATGCATCATTTTATTTTAATTAATTAGGTGCAGAATTTACATGTGAGTATATGATGGAGTAATGAATTATCTAATTACCCAGCTAGTCTATTGAATTCCAAGAATAATCAAAAGACTTCTCATAGTATAATATTTTAGGAGTAAAAAGATGCTGATATTGCAGGAAATGCATGACAGCCATGGGGAATCTTATTTTGATTTATTATCATACTGTTATTTGTTTTTATTTGAATTAAAAAAGATATTCTAACTTCTAAGTAAAGTGAAACGTAGATTATAATTAACACAAGGACATTTTTTTAATTAAATTTAATTCCACCTCAAGTAATTAGTTGAACTCTTTTCAAATTATAGAATGGTGTAAAGGAGTTCCATCAAACACTTGGTTCCCTCAGACTTACACATATTAATTAACTTGCAATTCAAATTCATATAAAGGGTCCGACGGGTATTTAATCTTGATCAATAATTAATTTGTGATTCAAATTCGCAAATCATTTTCGTTTTTTATTTTTTTGTTTATCTAACTGAGAGGAATTTCGATAGTTGAAAAGGCTAAATTTTCTTTCAATACGTCCTTCATTACAGGTGTCGTATCTTTAAATGGCTGTATCTGAATTATTATTACCAGCTTATTTCTTACATTTGAAGGCAGATCAGTTGTTTTCATACCTGTGACTGAGACAGCTTAAGCACAAACATAACCGTGTTCTTCGTTTTTGTTTTCGCCCATGCTTCTTTCTGGCAAGCCGTGTTTCTAACTGAAGTTAAATTGCTTCTAATTCTCTCAACCGACATGTGGTATCTTATGCAAATTATTTAGTCCTGGAACTTGAAACTCATAGTTGCTATTTCAATCGGTTTCAGATTTGGAACGATTCAGTTGGCCCAAACCTAGAATTTTGTATGCTATGAATTATTTTTGTTTTTTTATATTTAAACATTAATTCCATTATAAAAATATTTATTAATGAAATCATAAATGGCAACTAATCATTAACAAACTTATCATCAATTATTTATAATATGTCAGTAATTCAATCAATGATGAATTTATAAATAAAAAAATACACCAAATAAAAATAAATTACCCAAATCATTTTACCAATTATTCAAATAACAATTACAACATATCATCAATACAAAATACAAAAAACAGTTTATAATTCCATCAATGATTTAATATTAGTAAAGATTAAATAAGCCGGTGATATACATATTATCATATTGTTAGTGGTATTTATTATAATTTTTTAAAACTTTTTGAAACTTGTTAAGAAACTTAGTTCTTTAGTGATTATGTATATAATTATTAGTAATAACATTCTGTAATTTTTGTCCAACCTTTTAGAACTCTTCAAAGAACTTAGTTCATCAAAAAATTTATTAGTAATTTATGTAATATTGTTTTAGCTAATTAACTAATCTTAGTGGTTACTAAGGCCTTCATATATACATAAACTAATTTTAGTGGTGCATCCAACTTTTTTTTTGAAAATAAATCCCAATAAGTAATAGGAATTAGTTTTTGCATAAGCATGTGTCAATCATGACTCTTTATTTTATAAAATCTCTCATCATCTGGAATAACCAATTTTTATAAGTTTAAAGTATATTTTAAAAAAAAACACAAACTTTTAAGCCATTGATAAACAAATAGTTGTGCATTTTTATTTAAGGTGAAACCATCTTTGAGTTTTCTTACCCATGACCTATCATAAACTAACTCTATATTCTTATAGTGACAAAAGCAAAGGTATATCTATCTTAGCCATCAGATTATCCTTTGTCTTCTTTTTTGCTTCCATTTAATGTTAAAAATATTTTCAAACAAATTCTTTTATATATTCATGACATCTAGATTATGTCGTAAGAGATTAGTTTTTCAATAAGAAAGCTCTCAAAAAATATTCTTTTAATCCAATTGTAAACCACATCAAAACAAAGAAACTTTTACTTTCCAGATTAAAAATCAACATAATGCTCTCATACAACGATACCACATTACACAATTCTTCATTCAATGGTATCGGTAGTGTAACATCCATTTCAAATCTACCTACAAAGAATTCATTTGTAGTCCTTTTGAACTTATAATCAATTGATAAGAATCTCCGATGGCAATAAAAAAAAGGCATTTTACCACCATTTATTAAGGTGAAGGCTTTAGTATTTTCCACATAATATGAACATGTTAATTTTTCATATATGCTCTAACTAGAAACAATTTCATATGTTGAAAAATTATTAACAGTCCGCTTCAAAGTTTTGCTTATTTGTTGTGGTGAATCTTTAGAAAAAATTTAACCAGAATAGGGATGTTGACAGACTGAGTGTTGGGGTGGCCGAATTTATGATAATGAGAGCTTGATTTATGACAAAATATAAGAGTGTTAAGTGTTATTTTCTACGAAATAAAAAGAAAAAAAAAGAAGAAATGAAGAAGAGGGGATCGTTTTTTAAATTATAACTTAAATATTAATAATGATTTATTCATAAGTATTTGCAATAATTATATTTTCTTGGTAATTCTGTTTATAATAATGAAATATTATTTTTTTATCCTTTTAACTTTTCACTATAATTTTCTTAGTATTCACTAACAAAAAAAAAATAGTGAGGTAATATTATATTAGTAAAAGTGATTGTTATTTAACGCCTAGTTTTATTTCCATTGGAATTTGACACTTTTCTAATGGCATCTTTAATGTTTATTCATTTTACGGCCATGGTTCTTTTCCATTAACAATCTAGGGGTTAATTACAAGTGTGGTTGTAAGGTATTAGTTTGATTAATTAAGTCCCTTCATTATTAATTTGATGTATTAATTCACCCTAATTTTTATCCCATTGATAATTAAAACTCTCCATTTATTGAATTCTAAATTTTTACTTGATCTCATTTTCTATTATAATGAGTTTGTAACACGAATAAAAAAAAAATCAAAACAATTCTTAACTCAAAGAGTAAAAATGATTAGAACTGATTAAGATTTTGACACTATAATTCATTCCAGAATGATAAAAGAAAATCCTTAAAAATTCAGAAATAAAAGAAGTAAAACCTGATTAAGTTTACAAATATAATTCCATTTTACTTGATGAAGAAAAAGAACAACAAATCACGTTGAAAACAAAACAAAAAAGTAGGATACTGAGGAGGAAAATGTAAAAATCAAAACAAGAAATAATTGAATAAAAACCTTGGTCAAACAAATAAAGCTTATTTATTAAAAGTTAACACTGGATAAATAGAAAATGGAAAAAAAAAACATGGTACAAACGTAATTATATAAGAATAGGATACTGACATGTTTCTAAAATTGATTTTTTTATGTTGCAAATTGTTTTATAAAAACGAGGATAAAGCCAAATAATTGCCGGGGAATTTAACTAGTTTACAATATCTCGATGGTCTGACTGACCAAATTAATATGATTTAAAACAAAAAAAATAATAATTGAAAGAGCAGCAAATCTTTTGAGTTGTTGGAAATGTTTTGCCTGAAATGATGTTGTTGTTCCAAGTTAATATCCATGATAATTAAGATCAATGACTAGTTAATCCAGCTATGCTTTAAGCTTAAAAATAGGCTCCTCGATTCCTACTCGCAACATGATTTTCTATGGTTTGCCCCACTTATTAATTAATTATAAAATACTTTATTTTAGAGAGTATTATTGAAAGCATACCAAAAACTCGACACATCATATTCCCAGGAGTGCTGTCGCTGGGACACCGAAGTAATAATTGCTCTCATTTATGAGTGTAGCAGTTGCGAAACTGAGTGGTCTGAATTAATCTTCTTGCCCGAATGAGCATCACAAGTAGAATAATCAATCAATCAACCTATCCTTTGTCTCCCCTCTCCTCGTTTTATAATATAAGATATTTCATAGCTTCTTCTTCTTCTTCTTCTACTTTATTTTATAAATGAGGACTGGTATGGTAATTAGCCTGTGCTACGGTGGGCGGTGGGCCTACAAATCGGATGCGACAGTTACAAGTGATGACAGCAAAGCAGGATCATGGTGGGTCCGAAGGAGAGGACGTTCCTTGTCTGCAATTATAATCACGGCAAACGATAACCGATCCGCTGACTTACCTTTTTAGCTCCACTTGCATTCCACATGGCGTTGGTTAAAAATTAATACCAGCACCATTCATTTTATCCGTGAGTGTTTTTAACCTGTCCTGCGGGAAAAAAATAGTCACAAAGTTTTATTCTTTTTTTTTAAAAAAAATGGAAATTGGAATACTGTCACGTTCGACCCGAATCCATCGAAGTTCTACTCCTCATGCCACTGAAGCTCAACGGGCAAAATATATATTTTCATTTGTGATTGTCTAACGAAAGAGAGTACGGAGATACCATGCTTGTAAGAAAAGAAAAGAAAAGGATAAGATCCCATATTGCATTTCTGACGATAATGCTACGAGCAGAGAAAATTTTATGATATTTAAGAGAGTAATTAATGGAATTATATTAATTATTTATTCTTTAAGTATTATAAGATTTTTCAGTGTGATTACAATAATCATTCTGTTTAGTTTTTACTTGGATTTTGTATCTGATTAATTAATCTAAATTTAAAATTACATATAACTCAAAATAAGAAATATTTAGTAAGATGAATTATCTACCAATAGATGCATCCATATTTTATAACTCACTCACAATTCCTTTCATTTTATCTTTCCCCATTCCTCTCAAGTCCATGTACCTTCGCCTTCCATTTTAATACTCAAAAAGTTTTCGTTATTTTAATAAATGCACTCCCTCTCAAAGCACAGTCGACCAAGCTCAAACTAATGCCGTCGTACGTGCACTTGTTCAATTGGTCGAAGATGTAAATTATTTAATATTTTACAGATTGCAAGACCTGGTCTTTACAGTATTTGAATTGGGAAACTTCGTTTTGCAGATGGCATTTTTCAGTTCTTAGATCAAAATTTTAATTTGCTCAGCAGTCTTTGTTTCGTGGCTGCTATTTTGTTATTTTTTTTATTTTTTATTTTTTGATTTACGTGGGGTATTTAAATCTTTTTACTGATGCTTAATATAATCTCTTAAAATAGGGTATAAATATTTAATGCTTACTTGAATTAAAATATCTGGTATTAAATATGTACATGATTTCATATAGAACTTGATATTTATATCTCTAAAGCATGTGGAAAAAACCACCAAAATAAAATTCCAGGACACAAAATGGAATGGTCTTTCAAATATCCAAGAGCATAAAACCCAAGATACATCTTATCTAATGATTTTTCTTATAACCACAATTAGGAGTTGAATCAATATATATTCTTCATAAAATAATGTTGCAAGAAATTTCATTTCTTTCTTTAATATATATATATATATATAAAGTTTCCTTTTTAATGCAATGGACGTGGACTTGGGTTTTTTTTTATAAAAAAAACCATTTCATTAAGCATTTTATTTTCAAATATAAAATCAGGGTGGCGTACGATGAAAATAAATACAATAAATTATTTTAAATAGTAACAAGAGAATAAAAGATATAATAATTTTTTAATTTTTATTTTAAAAGGGGCTCTGATCCGTGGAGTTCATTTAGTAGAGTTTGTGCTGTAATTGTAAGTCATAACTCGAGATGATTCTTGCGAGCTCCTCGACGGCTGCACTAGAAAAGGCCACTTAGGTTTATGTGTGGCCATGGATATTTATTTTTAGCCTACTTGAGTTGGGTTTTATTGGTGGGCTGGATACGTGTGTGTCTGGGCTCTCCTTAGACTTGGAGGGCCCTAATCAGTTTTATGTTGATTAATGAAATGAGAAATGTTTTTTTTTTTTAATAAAAGTGAAATAAAAACACAAAGTCATTCAATCATATTATATTTCTAGAAAACATTACTGGCCTCCTAAGATTTATCGCATTACATTTTCTAACTGGTTTTAAATTTATATAACAACTTAAAAAAAAATAGTTTGATATAATTAAAAAATTATAATTATAATTGAACTAATAAGTAAAAACCCACGGCCACCACCCTCATCTTTTCTCGTCACGACTACCCAAGTGAATATTTTTTTGCAAAAGAAAATTTATCAAAGGCAAAAAAAAAAAAAAAAAAGAANAAAAAAAAAGTAGAATTCAACCAAGTTGATGCTTCTAATTTCTTTGCTTCCCTAGCAAAATCCTTCTTCCCCCTTTTCTATGCCCTTTTTTAAATACTTTATCCCCATTGCAGAACCAGAGTCAAATGTAGCTTTTTATAACGCACTGTGGCAGCTCCTTCCACCAATTTATGCTGGAGCACATGAAATTCCTCCTGCAGTGAATGATTGAGAGCCCTCGACAAGATGTAAACCCCAAACCAAGTTATCAGGATATTTTAGTCTCGGCTGTCCAAGAGTGTCACATGATAATGTGCTGTTTTAGAAGGTGACTAGATAGCTGTCACTGGATTCGCCGCGAGCTAGATTGATTTTTGTTGCATCATAAAAAAATGATGTTTTAAGTATATTTTAAAGAATAAAAAAATTTCAAAAGCTCAACATCATAAGTGATATAAGTGATATTCGGCTAAGATGAAATTGGAGGAGAATTATCCAATATAAAATGATCAAATCTAGTAAATTGGTTGATTGTTATTTTTTTAAAAATAGTATTATTTTTTTATAAAATAAAAAGATTTGATTGAATTAGGTTAACTCGAGTCAACTCACTCAACTCGTGACCTAATACATTTGTCAATTGACTCTCAGGTAAAGCCTTACAAAATAGGAGAAACCAAGTGGACCAAATCCTAAAAATTTAAATGTTTAATGATGAAATAAAAAAATTCAATGGTAAGAAAATTAAAATTAAAATAACAAGGGCCTCATTTGAAGAAAGAAAAAAAAACAAAGAGGATAGCCTAAAATTATGAATTGAAGGATAAAATTGAAAAAAATAAAAGGACAAATCAAATAAAAAAATGGATTAAAAAAAAAATAAGGAGAATGAGAACTAAATTAAAAAAATATATAAAACAAAAAATCAAGATTATGGATCTAAGGATGAGATTGGAAAAAAAAACATTGAGAGTCAAATCTTATATATCATCAAATGTTAAATTGAAAGGGACAAATGAAAAGAAAATTTAAATTTACAAAAAAAATCCAAAAAAAAAAATCAAGAAAAATAATGATCCAATATGGAAAAAAAATTAAGATCATAGATCCAAGGATGAAATTAAAAAAAAATTAATAAAAAAACGAAGAATTAATATTAGAAATCAAAACATTGAGGAATAACACTATTTTTATTTTTAAAAAAATCAAATGACAAATAAAGAAATAAATAAATAAAATTTGGTACAATTAAAAAAAATAATGACTAGATATAATAGAATTAACAAATAACACTATTTTTATTTTTAAAAAAAGAAAAATATTTTTTCAATGTTAAAAAGAGAAAAAAAAAATATTGTCGGAGCTCCACTTTGTGCATGGGGAAAGCTGCACCCATTACACCACCATGGAAGGGGTAATAAAAGACACTGCACACGCTACTTAAAGAATATGGATGTCTCTCACACGTTGATGCATGCAATACATGTATCAATAACTTTTCTCTGTTTCTTTTTAATTTATATAAATACCAAAATACTCCATATTCAACACATGATATTAATGAAAAATAACATAGCAAAAAAAGCTTTAATCTAAGCTATAAATTATTTGACTCAAATGATACTTTAGTAAGTATATTATATTAAAAAGATTATAAAACTAATATTACCTTACCCTTATAGTTAAAAAAATTAAATCTTTGATAGTATTTTAGATATTATAATGTGCAAATAAAGTGGTAAAAGACTCATTTACCCCATTCAAATTTATAATAACAAATATATCCTATGAAAAATATTGTATTACCAATGAAAGTATACTACAAGACAAATAGTTAAGGGAAAAATCATAAATTTACTGTACAAAATGCATAGTAAAACATTAAGTTTTTCTAACTTTTGTTATAATGTTTTAGAAAATAAATTTTTAAATAAAAAAGACACATCATGTTTTTCTAGAATAGTATTTCTTTATACTTTTCTCCTTAAAAACATAGATATTATTTGTGTTTATACTTTATACTAGTTAAAGTAAGAACTTGTAGCTCAAAAACATTTTACAAATCATTGACGTGAAAACCTCCTATTATTAACTACTTTTTGATACTTGACCATCACAATATATAAATCAATCAAGCAATTTTTGAAGATGTTGGAGGGAAAAAATGATTTTGAAATTAATGGAGGGTTATTGTAAGGTTTTGAAATCAATTTAGGGTTTTTTAAAGTTTTGAAAAAAAAAATTAATTTACAACTAGCAACCTAAGCGTAATCACATTGCAAGTGAAGAGGAAACAAATCAATTAATCATAGAAGTTTAGATTTAGATTTTTGTGAGATTTTATGTTTATGGAGATAAGGGAAAAAGATATTAGATTTTGAAATTAATTTGAGTTTTGTTTTTGGTGAAGATTTGTTTATTAGACAATTTGTATTATATTATATATGAAAATAAATTTATTTTTTCATATCCAAACTGTAATTTATAATTAAGTTTGGTTTCAAGTGAATTAAGTTCAGTATAATTAAGCATAAATAAATAAATATTTAAATAAGTTTGGTTTCATAATTTCTTTCACTAAACAATTAAGTTTAATAAAATATTTTAATATAGTTAACTAAGAAATTACTAATTCAAAATTTGTTAAATGAGTTAAGGAAAAAATTCAAAAAAATTAAACATTGTACTATCTACATTTAAATAATTATAACTTGAGTTGCTAAATTTGGAGAGGTATCTTAATTTTTAATATTTTAAAACTAATTAATCTAGAAGTTATTAGCTTGAAGTTGGATATATATATATATATCGCAACCCTAAAAAATTAACCTTAAAATAAATTTTTTTTTTAAGAAAATCCTATAACTGTCTATTTGTTATATTGAGTAAAAAAAAGATTTGTTAATATATTGATAGAAAGGTATACTACAGAAATATAAAATTTAATAATAATTTATTTATTTAAATGGATCGGTGAAAATAAAATAATAAGTCTATAAATTGTTTTTTAATTTTAATATTTTTATTATTAGAGAATAATAATAAACTGGTTAGATGGTATAATGAATACATAAAAGTATATTTTATTAAGGTTTTATTTTATTATATTATATTATATTTAAAATATTATTAAATTTTTTAATTGAAAAATATTTTATAATAACAAGTTTAATAATATAAAATATTTTTATTATATTATAAATACTTAATTTTAAATACAAGATTATAAAATAGTTATCGTCGTCATCTTTAATTATTTTATTTTGCACAGGACCTTAATCTAACCTTTTTCAAATTTGCAGCCGTGCAGCCTTGCACGCAACTTCGCTGCACAAAATTGGTTAAATATTAAACCAAAATCAATACGGCACAAAAAAAAACCACCTGGTCATACTAATAAAAGGATATGCTTCAGTATAGGCAAGCCTACACACATTTAAATGGCCTACCAATCATTTTAAGCTAATATTTTTTTATTAACACAGTTATTCAACTGTTTATATATATTTCAATTAATTCTAAAAATTTTAAAGTTAATAATTATATAAAAAATTTTATTTTAATATTTATAAGACTTAAACTAATTATTTTTAAAAGATAAATTTAAAATTTGATTAGATAAATTATATCCTCAAGATTATTTTAAGTCATTATTCTAACATGAGGTTGATGCTCTGTTTTTTTTTTTTTTTTAAATTATGATTAACCAAAACCAAAACAAAATTTGTGAAACCAATCCTGGATAACCGATGCACACCCTTGCCTAAACGCAGAATATTTCCATTTCCAGTGGAAATTTGCAGGCAAGCTCTATCAGTACACAAACTGTTTTCCCACAGGCACGGGCATCAAGCCAAATATCATAGAGAAAGCAGGCATAGTGATGCATCCAAACAAGAGGTTACGGCCATCGACAACCACGCAAGAAAAAAAACAAGATAATATCTAAATGGATGGTTCAAAATTTCCCATCACTTCCTCGAACTGTAGTTTCATTTATGGACCACGTTACTGCTGACAACTCCCATACAGATTCAGGATCCTGGTACATGAAAGTTGGCAATTCAGCACCACATACTTTCTCCCTTGCAAAACAATAGCGATTGACAGGTTTGACAAATGGTCTAGGCGTGGCCCGTCGTGATCATGACGATTGATGATGGACCATTTATAGGAAAAAGGAAGCCAGCAAGAATCTGACATCCAAATGATATTTATGAGCTGCTTTTTTGCAAACCATTGGTCCATTCGGCATGGCCAACTCTAAAAGTAAAGGGATGCCGTGGCCTTCCTTTTTCTCTCACAAAGTATGGAGAGTGACACAGAGCAATATGAACCAGTATTCCATTTTGTCCTAAGAGAATCTTTTGTCTTGATTCTGTCTACAACTACATCAAGATAAAAGAAAAGGGAAATGGTAGAAAGGAGCCACTGCTATATTTTTCACTATTTTCTATCATTTTCTTTTTCAATTGTAAGTCAATTGAAAAATACCACATGAGATCGCCAATGAAGAGATGATTCCCTTTCCTCTTCAAGGAAGAGTAAATATGCATTCTTTCCTTCACTATTACATCATTAATGAGGAAAATTCCCTATTTGTTCACTCTCCCTGAAAAAAAAAGGGGCTCCCGCAATCATTTCTGGGAGGTATCAATTTTGCTCAAAGGAAAATATTGATGCTAATCGAGTCTGGCTTCTAGCTCAAACAAATTGTCTAGGTCAGGCGAATGAGTACTAGTGATTCTGCTGCTGATGGCCTGGGAATTTTACTCTGATGATGAGCCACCATATTGAGGGTCAGTCTGGTAGTAAACAACATCCCCTGTGTCGCTAACATAGTGATCTTTTCTCATGCTTCTTATCAAAATTCCAATTAGATGAAAAGGCAGAGGGCCTGACTTCTTTGGTTCTCGGTAATATTTCCCAAACACTGGTCTTGCAGCCTCAGTCTACATAAAATGAAGTATAATAATCAGATAACAGAAAAGAGCAAGTCAAAACAATCAAGTCTTTCCTTAGGCCCCAGAGGAGTGCTCGTCACAATTGCATATGGAAACATGTTTTTATTTATCAAAATAAAGAAATACTCACTGCTTCAATTAAGTGATAGTGTGGGATTTGAGGAAAGAGATGATGAATGACATGTGTTCCTATGTCATGATGAATGTTATTAATCCATCCATAGTCACGATCGATTGTCGTAAGCCCTCCCCTCAAGTAACTCCATTCCTGTTCAATTACAATGAAAAATTAGAACGAAAAAAATTACTAATTGAACTTCAGACCAGTCTAGATAAAATCGTCATAGACTTTTCTTTTCTTCATGGAGTATATTTACAAAAGACATGGCAATGAAAATCAACTTAACCATATGACTATAGATGTCAACTTAAACATGTGACTATAGATGTCAACATAATATTTTAAATTGTTACATATTGGAATTTAAATATAACGCTCAAGGTCAAGGATTTAGACAGAAAATACAAAAACACAATAGCTAGGATGCACATACCTTTCCACGATACCAAGGAAGTTTCTCTTCATGACCATGGTGATGCAGGTAAGTCACTAAATCCAGCCACATAACAAAACCCTAACATTGAATCAGAGTCAAGTTAAAAACATTCTTTGAATGGAAAAACAGAACCTTTATGGAAATTCAGTTTCCATAGCATAGGAACCTCCAACAAAAGGAAAATTGGCATTTACCACATATGGAACTCCATAGAGTTTTAGCAGTTGAACAGGACCCATTACAAAAGACAAGCCAACAAGCAAAGCAGCCATTGCAGTCCAACATAAGGTGGAAGTGATTACATCTTTTCTCTCACTTGGGACGAACAAATCACTGTTTGGGTCAAAGTGTGAACCAGATTTTCCAGGACTTCTGCTCCACTGAATTGAATAGGATATTCAGCAATCTATTTTTTTAACTCTGAATAAAATTGCTCAATAAAAGAACACATACTTACAAGATAAAAGGGGTATGCAAGCATGGGAAACGGCACAGTGAATCGTAGCATTTTTGTAATGCCATCCAAATTTTTATATATTTTCTCAGGGAGCTATATCAAAAATAGTAAAAAAAAAAAAACAAAGAAAGAAATGAGTTTGAGGAATAATAGAAGTGCAAAAGCAAAGATGCTATAATGCAAACCGACAAAGTAACAGAGAATCCATAAACAGATTATATCACTAACCGGATGCCATGATTCATCATTCTCAACATGTCCATGGTTTTGATGATGAGTTCTATGGCTAATTCTCCTGCAAATCAGTACCATCGCAAGGCATTTTCTTATTAGTAACTCAAAACAATAGCTTACAATTGCTGCGGAGTATGGTTCAAACAGATGAAAAAAAGAGAGAGATCAACTTGTATAAATCAAAGTGCAAGATTTTACCATCCATGGTAAGGTACAAGAATTGAAGAATGCAGAATATGCCCCACCACACTATTTAGATTGTTGTTATTAGAAAAACTCCCATGGCCACTACAAGAATCAAATTCAACAATCAAAACACATTTGGCATCATCAAACAAAAGGAACAAGCAAATACATAAACCCAGATCTATAAAACAAAAAAAAGTGATTACCAATCATGTCCAAGAACAAAAAGTGCCCAAAACATTGTCCCTTGAGCAGCCCAGTACAAAGGCCAGACAACCCAATTGTTAAAATAAGCAGCTGCTGCAGCTAAACCAAAAACCACAGCAACATCCCTAACAACATAACTCATTGACTTCCATGGATCTTTAACCCAACAATGCTTTGGTATAGCAGTTCTAATATCAGACAATTTAAATGGAGGGGGTGAACCAGGATCAAATTCTGTTTCCTCATCTTCCCCAACCCCATTAAAGCCAATAACTTTATTATCTTCCTCCCCATCTAATGATGCAACTCTATATGGAGCACTCACTTTAAGCCCCCAATTTCTCTCCCTAAAACACCCTCTTGAAAACTTATCAAAAGGGATCCTTTTTAGATCTGTGAGAGTCCTGTTTGTGTACAAAAATCTTGGCTTTGAAGGGCTGATGATTCCAGTTCTGGGTCTAGGCCAAAATTGAGGGAGAGGCTTTAAGCCACATTCTGATAACACCCAGCTCGCCATTAGATCCCCAACTGGAGAAAGCCAAACTGAGTGTCCCTCCCTCGCTCGCTTCAGAGAAACAAATAGAGGTCAAGCAAAGCGAAAACAAAAACTAGTTAAATTTATAATCTACCAAGAAATAAAGAGAGCAACAAGCGAAGCAAAATATCTAGGACAAAAGAAATACCTGAATAATATAATAATATATTATAGTTACGAAAAACAAAATATGGAGAGAAAAAAAGATACGACTGACTTATGTACCTATGTTTTAAAAAAGATTCTGGTTGTGTAAGGTGGCTTTATAAAGGACAGAGACTAGTTCGGTAACTTAGGAACGTGACCCTGTATGTTTGGGTCGCGTGAAAATTGCCTACCGGCCATGGTGTTGTGGTCTGACCTTTTCAAAGGATGTGCTTTAATTTCTTCCCCTTTCTCCTTTTCTTTTTTCCTGTTTTTCCCTCTTTCCCATCAGCCAACCGTCCCTTCTCTCTCCTCATTGTCAGCGACCTTACCTCTCTCTCCCCACATTAATACATTCAAATCACCATAACATCATCCTTTATTGCCCGAGACGTCATCTCTTTCTTCATCGCAGGTTAATTAATTTCCGACCAAACCACCCACCGATCATCATTATTATCCACATTCTATAATATATTAATTTAATATATTTATACTGATATGTGTTTATTTGAATTCATACAATATTAAGGTTTTAAATTAAAAAATAAGTTTATTTGTAATTAGGTTAATTAATATAATTTGAATTAATAATTAGATTATTTTTAAAAATAATCAATGATTTTAGATTGTTGGTGATTGTGAATTAACAAAATTGTTTTTTAAAGTGTTTGTGTTGATTTAGGTTAAATTATAGATTATACTAAATTACATATGAAATTCATGAATTTGATGGATAATTTTATTATAACAATAAAATTTGATAAATATAGATGTTTACCAATTAATTTGATGGATAGATTTTAGCCAATTACATTATCGTTATGGTTTGTTGATAAATTATACACTTTAATTAACCCCAAGATATTAATAAATTAAAATTGTGTTTTATTGTGTTGTTTGATAAAATATCTTGTAATTTAGGAATATTATATTTTTATAGCGGTATCATTATTAATACCAACAATGATGTCATTTATAATAAAAGAAGTAATGATTTCCTAATTGTTATATTAAACATGTTCATTTACAGGTTATCTAGAATGTTACGTGATCAATTTGGTTGGAATATGTTTAAAATAAAAGTTGGAATTACTTGAAGGATGTTGTAAATCAAAATTAGTCAAATTTGTTATGTCGATATACCAATCTGTAGTGATGGAAGTGTGCTTCAATGTTTGAAATTATAAGAATTAATGGGATTAATATGTTAGAGCTCTATTTAAATAGTAGATCTAGATAATGAAACTCTTCGAGTATGAATTTAACCTAGGTTCTAACTCTAAGAAAACAACACAACATTACAAACAATTTGTCCATCTAAACTAGGTGGTAATGCAAATAAACAGATTTTGGTATAGAAAATTATTAATATGGAACCTAAGTTTAGTATGACACCTACTTCACATTGCTATGAAGAATCTAAACCAAGTGACAATGAAAATGATCATCATAATAATAAAAAGTCGAGGTTGAAGAGAAAGATGGGGAGTAGAGTTAGCTTAGCCTATTAATTAATACACGGCTCATTTTGCTTTTGAATTTAAGGTTATAAATATACATGATCAATATGGATACAATAACTAGCTAATAATTATAAGCATTTGGGCTTATTAGTTGATGAGTTGGAGGTAGGAAAATAATTTAAAGACAAATATGAAAGTATTGCTACACTAAAGTAGTGGCATATAAAGAGTTCATTGCAATGCAATGTTCATTATTCAAATAAAACTTATGTTCAGTTCCAATATGTTCAAGAATCAATTTGTAAATGATATTTATATGAGGAATATCACCAAAGGTTAAATTCATAGCATTCAAAACTAAAAACTTCATACATATGTCAAAATCTTCTTATTTTGCAACGTCGTCGTCAAATTAACTAAAATATTATTATTGAGGTAATGTTGATAATTGTGAAAAGAGATTTAGTATAAAAGTATGCTTGGGACGCGGTTTGCACTGCGTTCTTAAAAAAAAATTTTATTATTTTTTTGCTAAATTTAATATGTTTTGAATTGTTTTCATGTGCTGATGTTAAAAATAATTTTTAAAAATAAAAAAATTATTGGAATGCATTTCAACACGAAAAGTTATTTGAAAAGTACTCGCAACCACACTATCAAGAAGACTCTAAATGTTGCAACGATTCAAGGTACTGTATAAACATGAAGTCTCCTATTAAAAGGCATAGATGGTTAAACAGAAAATATTATAGCATTGTTTTTATACATATAAAGAGTTATTTCAAAACCTACCTAGAATGTTATTACTGGTCATTAGAGATTTAAATCTAGGAAAAAAAATCACTTAGGATCATAAAATAGTTGATGGCAATAAGGCAAGATTTAGGAGAGCATTTTGGATATTTAGTGCCTTAATTAATGGGTTTCAATATTGTTGTCCTCCAATTAGTATTAACAACACTCACTTTTTTGGTAAGTATAAGGTAAAGTTGTTGGTTGCATTTGTTTATAATGAAAATAATAAAGTTTATTCATTATGTTTTGCTATGGTCGAAGAAAAGACAAATAGTGATTGGAATTGGTTTTTAGATTTGCTTTATTGATATGTGATAGATAGTCATTTTAGGTTATGTATTATATTAGATAGATATGCAACAATTAAAAATTTCATAGCATATATTTTTCTTGAGCATATTGAATATTATTGATATTGTTCATGATATCATATTATATGTGATAGTTAAGACATTGTTGACGAGTTGCATGATATTAATTGTCAGGGTAAGTGTTAGAAGAATTAATCGTGATTTATGCATCTTGCTGATATCTTTGGAAAGCTATAAGAGATCATGTTTTTAAGAAATAATATTCGATGATTGGTGTAAATGCTTACATGAGATAATATTGTTCTATTACACATCATTTCAGTACACCTATTTGGTCATGTTTTGTGAGGTGTTCACGCAATTCGATATATTATACATCCTGATATATAAGATAGAATTGATTGGTATAAAATATTTTTTTATAAACAATATTTATTAAATATTATTAATGTTTTATGAATGATGATTACTAATTAATTTTTAATATATATATATATATATAGATTCATTTCTTAGTATAAAAGGGTTAAAAGGCAACAACAATTATCAGTGAGGGTGTCGATGAGATGGAACATATTGTGGCCAACACCATACTAGAATTATGTCATGGTGGATTTCAAGAAGCAGTGGAGGTTGAACGTCTTAAAATGGTATTAGCTGAATATGAGATTGCTTATCATGTTAATGTCGAAGATGCTAGTTTGCCCACAAGCATCTCATATCCATCCATGAGCTAAGATGATATTGGTCCTTATCACATCTATATGGATATTACAAACTTGTTCTCAAGTTAAACGAGTTAGGATGATGTTTTAGATCCATCTACGAGTGCTCTAGGTCCTTCCACAAGCAAAGGCTATTATTAGATATAATTAAATGTTATTATATGTTATGATAATTATGAATAATTAGTTTAATTTTAATAAAATATTGTATTATATTAATGACCAATTCAATTTTATTACTTATGATTGAACATGTTATGTTGATGCTTATATGAATTGTGTTTTGTTGTTGAAAAACTAATTATTTGAATTTTATGAATCATAATTTATTTTTTATAGACAGAGAGTTAATGGTAAAAAAATTATTCCAGTATAAGTCTCTTAGTTAAGTTACAGTTGGTATTTGTAACTACCGAGTCATAGATAAAAAATATGATTATCGAGTTGTGAATATTATCTATGACTCAATTAAATATATTGAATCTCTAAATTTTTTCATGTATGTTATTTTACCCAAAACAATTACTATTCTAAGTTCCCAAAAAAACCTTTGTTTATCAATTATTAAAACTAATAAATAAATAACACATTTATTCAAGTTTTTATACTTGAAAGGGATGAGACAAGTTGAATAACTTTCAATTCACTCAATCTTTATATCAAGAGAAATATATTTCATGACAAAAAGGCTTTGGATTATTTTTATTTCAACAAAATAAGATCATATTTTTTTTAATGAACATAAAGAATTAGTGTACCTTCATTACATTAGAGGTCCTCCTCGTAATGTAAACATATAAGATTGTTAAAAGGGAGATTGTAAAGACAAAGGACACTTCCTTCACACTCCAACAACATCCATAAGCATAATGAACTTAGAAATGATCACTAAGAAAAATAGTAAACACAATGGTACTTAATGCAAATTAAATCGTTGGATAAACTTAATCTATTAATTTATCAAGATATTAATTAAACAATGACATGGTGCTGGTGCTCAGATGATTACACATGAATCTGCCCATGCATTAGCCTAATCTAGCCAAACAATTTCTCATAGATATAACAGGACCACAGCTTTCCACTTGTAACGAGACCACATTCGTCGGATGGAACTTGATTGGAGGACTGCGAAGGTCTTCCTCACCATCTGTGCAAAACGTGAAGGCATTGAACTTTCCTACTTGTACACTCAATTGGGTGGTGACACAGGCACTAGGAGAAAAAAGGGACTAAAATTTAGCCGCCGCCCTGCCATAATCGTGCTTCATTTTATTATATATACAAATATTAATTTTTCGTCTTAATAAAAAATAAAATATGGTGAGCCAGGGTGGGTGGGGGGTCATGTTATCCTTTGAATCACGTGTGTGTGTGTGTAACCCTTCAATGGAACATATTTTCACTGCACATATACAATGTATTCTTCCCTACAATAGTATAATAATGTTTTTATCATTTAAAAAAAAATGACTTTGGTGTTGGATTATTTTGATGTGTTTACACGACCCATTAATTATTAATTGCACAGGCATAAAAATTTTAAAAATAGCTTTTTAAAAAATATATGCCATGAAACAAACCATTGTAGAAAACTTGTAAAGCTATTGTGATTATGTAGATGATTGATTATTACTAAAAAACTAAAACAAAAATACAAAACGGCCATTGAATCCTAATTTAACAAAATCTAATTTTAAAAATAATTTAGTTATTTTTATTTTTTATTTTGTTAAAGATTCAAAAAGTGCTCTCCTCCCTTGAGAGAAGAAAAATAGTTTTTTAAGAAAGAATAAAGTTTTTTCTTTAATTGAAAAGCATTTTTTTAATGATTTACTTTTCTAAGAAAAAGCTTGAAAAATTATTTTCGATGAAACAAACCACCGTAAAAAACTTGTAAAGCTATTACAATTATGGAGGCGCATAAATTGTTGATCCATTTTATTTTTTTTTTCATTTCCCATTAAAGCATAAAAATAAATTAATCAACGAAAAACCAGTGTTAATAAAAAAAAACAAATATTTGTTAGAGATGCCACTGGCACATTCATAATTATTCTATATGGTAAATTAACTCCTTTATGAATCTCATAAAAACGCCATGGATGCGTCGCATAGAACTAGACAAGGATTAAGCCATCCATCCTTACCTTCTGCTTGCCATCCTGGAGCTTCAAATTAACCATGTGTCTAACATGCTCATGCATCTTTAGACTATATATTGGACAAATTAAGGGTCACCAGTGGTGATTAGAAAGCAACCAAAATTAACCAAGAGGTAATAGAAGAATCAGGCTTTTCATTTGCTTTATAAATTTAATGGTTTGAGTTATATAAACTTTAAAGTAATGAAAAGTTTATATAATTATTAATTTTAATAGTTATAAAATTAATTAAAATAAATGTAAGCACAACCAAATTAACGGGTAAAGATGGCAAGTCGCCCACATGCCAAATCTTTTAAATCTTGTAACCAGTAAGCTTAATTAGAAAAGGTTATTAATCTAATTCAATTTGGAAGCAATCCCTTTGTTTTATCATTGTGAACTGAAATATGAAACATCCATCACAATCACTCTCAAGTTGAAATTATTTTCTTCTCCTTTGATTGTATAACTTTATTGGTCCTTTTTCAAGGAAAATTGCCAGGATTGCTGGAAGAATAAGCATATTGTATTTGCATATTTGATTTGCTTGAGTATGGCATGATCTATATATAAAATACATCTTCCCATAAATAATAAGAATAGGATCCATGCACTCGGTCAACGTTTTCGTTCTTGCTCGTCTTCCCTCTGAGATCCTTCTTTAATTTATGGTTATGGTCTTGAGTGAATGGCTAGACGAGGAGGGAATCCTGGAAGTTGCGAGTCTCTGTTGCATGGCTTTCAAACGTTGATTCCCAGGCTGGTTCATCAACACTCGGCTTAAGACAGCAGAGATTCGGCCCAAATAATGTGCCCAATGCCAAGGCCTAGTATAAAGACGCGTGCGTGCCTTCAATAACAGAAGATGAAATTTCTTACGCCACAAGGCTAGCTAGAATCTTTCCTTTTCTCTTCTCTTGAACCTTTTGTATCCCATCTCCCATCCTTTTTAATATTTTAGATGGCCTTCAGTGGTTGCTATGTGATGCTATATTTGTACAAGTTCAATATATTGGCGTAAGCCTCGCTATAAAATTGCCTTTGTTCTTCATGCGCTCTTCGACAACTTATGGTACATTGCCTTGCGATCAGGCAATTTTCAGTGCTCATTTGTAGGATTCTTTCTGTTCCCGTACGCGTTTAATATTTTTTCCTGGGAAAAGTGGTTTCAGGGGAAAAAAATAAAACATACAGTGTGAATCCAAGAATGAAGAAACCAATGAAAAACACGTTCTCTTCATGGAATTGGTAATTGGGAGGTTGTGTGGCTCTGCCAACGTAATTAGAAGGTTCAGGTTTAGTTGGAGGACGACTGCTTTTATAATGTGCAGCCCAAAAAAATCATCTGTTGATAAGTAAGCACAGTTGAAACTTACTCATAGACATTATCGAAGTACAGATTCTTAATTGTCTTCAAATCGCACACAGCATGTGATGATAGTCTCCAGTTGGGGTCTTGGAGACATCTCACCATGCACAAAGGGGATAAACAAATAGAAGGAAAAACTTTAAAACCTGTCCGATGGCTAGCATATCAGGCTTATCTTTCTCACAGTTGCCACCACTTTCGTTTCTCCATTTTCTTGAAAAATTCATTTGTCAATGATGCATAGTCTTCTGATCTACCTTCCAGCTCTTCAGTGTCATTGCTGATTTTCTTATATAAATATAAAACATTTAGCAGTTGGTCAAGATGGGCCTTTCGTGCATATAACAATTTAGAAAGCAATGCATGGTAAATTGTCTAGGAACATATGAAGGCTGGAGAAATCCAAAAATAGCCAATTTGACTCGAGGCATCTGGAGAAAGTATGATCAAAGAAAATACGATAAAAATGAAACGTGAGGAAATTCAATTGTGAAAATTAAAGGTATTTACTCTTCTTCTTCTTTTTTTGGTTAAAATCTTACCTCCAGCTTCTCCTGCCTTTGGATCCGCTTGTTTCGTGCACTAGCAGCCGGAGAAGAGGCGTCCTAAAATCATTTACCAAACCAAAAAAACACAATCAATTCAAACTATTGATGTTGGCCTTACCAATGAAAGAAGAGTTCGTCAAAATAAACCAACAAACAACGTTACCTTGGATTTTCTGTACTTGGCTACGATTTCCTTAAGGTTCCTACTACTTCTGGGCTTTGTTTCTCCACCAGAACCTAGCAAAATCTCCCTGTCCGTTCTCTTCTCTGCAATGCAAAATTAGAGGTGAATTGTTCAATAATCCACGCAAGCAAACGCACAAGAAACTCAGATTTACCTCTCGCTTTAGTTTGAACTTCGTTGGATGATTTGGATGCCATGAGCAAGTTCATGTGTTTCCGTATCAGTTACGATAAAGGAAACACTTGAACTAAGAGAGAATGATGAAGATGACCTTTTTTGTGTATTTTAAATTGTAATGAGCTCCACAAACCTATATTAAGCTCCACCCTAATTAGCAACGTTTTATGCTCCACGGGCCTATATTAAGCTCCCCAGCTTCCTGAACCTCTAATAGAACGAACATGGCCAATTTGAGCCATTTTTAGCTCTAAACTTTTATTATCATCACCAGGAATCCTGCATGTGCAACAGCCTTTTAGTAACACGGCCAAAAGCATGATTTCGTGAAGTAAATCCAGAGGAAACTGATGCCATCCATTTGAAATTTTTGAACCTGCTTGTCCTACTGCAAGAACCTTGTCACGGAAAACAATATATAAAGAGGCCAGAATTGTAGAAACAGCACGAATAGCAAAAGTCTTAAGTGTAGCATTCTTGCTTGTTAGGGAATTGGAGTAATAGCAACACTCTACTCGGTCTATATATCGTAGCTAGGATGTTTTGTTGTTTTTGAAAATATTTTTTATTAAAAAAATATATTAATTAAATTTTTAAAAAAGTACTTTTAAAATCTCTAATGATACGAATCCCAAATCCCAGATTTAGTGCCCTGCAACAACATATAAATAGTTTTATTTTGTTGACAACATAGATAAGTTACTTATAGTGCTGGAAACGCATGCAGCAGTAAAAATAATAAAATTAAAATCTTTTAAGAGTATTAAAAATGTAATTAGATAGATGTAGAAGTTATTTAGTGTTTATGTGAAAATTATTTGGAAATTAAATACTTTTTAGTTTTAAATAATTATTTTAAAATTAATTATTATAAATTATAAGTTGTTTAAGTATCTGGATTCTAATAACAATCTACATTAACTCGAGTAAAAACTCTTTTAGAAAAAAACATTTAGAGTACTAGTTTGATTTTTTGTATTTTAGGTGTTTTTGTATTTTATTCACCTTAGAAAATAAAATGTATAAATTTTTATTTATAAAAAAAACTTAAAAACCTTATAAATAGTAAATGTTAACTTACCCTTAAAATTTATTTGATTAAGTCCTTGCTTAGTTGTGTATATCTAGAATTATAATTTGTTGTATTAATAATATTCTAGTTTTTAATTTTTAAAATTTATTTATAATTAAATCATATTTATTAATTATTTTATTTTAATTTCTAATCAATAATTTTTATGTGTTATTATTTAAATATTTTATACGAACGTGAATTTTTAAAACTAAATCTATCTTGCTGGGGAATGCTGTATGGTTATAATTTAAAATGTTTTTTATTTAAAAATATTTTAAAAAAATATTTTAAATTTTTTTTGGTATTAGTATATTAAAATAAAAGTAAAAAAAATAAAAAAATAAAAATTTAAATGCAATTTCCAAACATATCCCAGTAAAGTTCTTCGCATTAATTCAGTAGCTATTGAAGTAATTATTCAATCATTTTAATTTTGTGATTAATAATAAGAAAAGCTGAGCCATCACTTATTTTGCTTGGTATGGGCCTGCGTTGAACCCCACTAGATGTGTTTATGCTACTTGGCCCAAGATGGGTTTCCCTTTTATCTTAAAGCCATACATTTTCGTTAAAAAAGAAGTATATGAGCTAGTTATAAAGTTGGCCCATGTAGTTTTAAAATAACGAGGAATATATTTAAATATAAAAACTAAATGGAAAATAAAAAAGAAAAGAGATCACTATTAAAGTTTTATATAATTTAACTTAGTATTCTTTTCCTCATATATTAAAAGATAGTTTCGTCGTGTCTCTCTCATTTGTCTCTTAATGATAAGATCATGAGAGCAACAACGTAACAGATTTTAGGTCCATAAAAGAAAGAAAACACATCTGGGGTTTCTCTCTTCACTTTATATCTTCCAACCATGTCAATCCCTAAAAACAAAGGTGTGCATGTCAAACAAGTTTGATATACTGTTGTTAATGGCTCGATTCCATTAATCTTCATGTTGTTCCTAAATTAATTATTTGCTTTTTTTTTTTAACTGTTTTAGCAGATGAGGTCGAGCAAAATCCAAGGAGCTCGTATTTTAATTTACCGCCGGTGGATGTTTCCGTCGCCTTCCCTCAAGCAACTCCAGTTTCCACATTTCCTCCTAGCGGTAAGAGCATCAATAGTTTTTTAAAAAAAATAAAATAAAATTATGATCTATTGAGAGAAATTTAGGCCATTTTCGACACTCGCTAATCAATGGATATGCCGTTGTTAAAACAGTTTCAGATTACTATCAATTCAGTGATTTATTAACCGTGGAGGATCAGGCACTCAGGATAAGAGTGAGGGAGTGTATGGAGAAGGAAATAGCTCCGATAATGACAGAGGTATTATGTTTAGATTTTGGCAGGAAAAAAAACTATGTATAATTTATTTATTTTATTGCTTTACAGTACTGGGAGAAGGCGAAGTTCCCGTTTCATGCTATTCCAAAGCTCGGTTCCTTGGGTATAGCTGGGGGGACGATCAAGGTAACTTTTTGTATTTTGTTCAAGTTGAATTGGGAAATTGGATGATTAACTAACTTGAAATCTCAGGGTTATGGGTGCCCTGGTCTTTCCATCACTGCAAGTGCCATCACGATGGCAGAAGTTGCTAGAGTTGACGCGAGCTGTTCGACTTTTATTTTGGTGCATTCATCTCTGGCAATGCTCACCATAGGTGAGATCTTGGTTTAACTGTGTTTCCTTTTGGGACATGCTAATTCTTGGATTTAGTTACAAAATAAGATGCTGCTGATGACTTCTGACCTTTTGCATGGATTGTAAAGAACAGCATTGTGTGGTTCAGAGGAACAGAAGCTGAAATATTTACCTTCTTTGGCACAGTTCAGCACCGTAGCTTGTTGGGTAAGTGGCTTCTTTTGGCACTCGGCCACAACATGTGTCTGATATGTATTTATGCTAGATTCAAGTAATTTTATGTTGTCCTGATTGTTAGGCTTTGACCGAGCCTGACTATGGAAGTGATGCAAGTGGTCTGAAAACAACAGCAATAAAGGTTTGACATCCTGACCTCTTCTATGTTATTTTTACATTGCTATTCTTCACTCCATTCTGTTGAATTTCTTGCTATGTCTTGCTTTTGCTTTCATTCTGGGATATTTAGGTGGAACGAGGTTGGATACTTGAGGGCAATAAACGCTGGATAGGAAATAGTACCTTTGCAGATTTGCTTGTTGTCTTTGCTCGCAATACCACTACTAATCAGATTAACGGGTATGATTCTCTCTATCTATGACTATTGTGGTGAGTCATGTCGGCATTATGCTGATCTCTGAGTTTTGTAATTATAGAAACTAGATGCAGCCTATATTTTTGGAAAGGCTTGCACAAAGACCAACAAATTCTTCATACAGATTTTTCTGGATTAATATGCATGCAAGCGTATGTACATGCCCTTTTGCACATGTAAATTTGAGAGTTTGACTGTGTAGGGCACTAGATGTCTGTGCTAAAACGCTACACTTTAGTCATTGTCTATCAAGTTTGTTCTGTTTTTCGGTAGATAGTTATGCACAGGAACACAAAGAAAGTAGTCTGTTGTGCATCTATAAGATATGTGAAATGGTATCCTAATGATTACTGGTACCATCATCTCTGAGCCCAAGACCAGTGACTCCCATCAATCAAATGCACTGAAACTGTTTGTGCATAACGAAACCTCGCGCAAGACTTCCTTTCTCATGGGCCCTAAGTGAATCAAGCAAACTGGACATCTGATATGGGTGTGTGCTTGATCCCATCTGAAGCCATATAAATGATTGTTGACTCTAAATGCTTACCAACATCTCTCAGTAATTCTTAACTAGATTGAGGAAACTATCAAGGCTCAAATCTATAGTATAACTGTACTTGTATGTAGTATGCCATGATAAATGCTTGAGTGTTTAGAGATGAGTACATTTGAAACAAGCTACTTTATGCCAAATGCTTGACTTTTTGGGCATCCTGGCATGCTTCTTGCATGAGTTTTCCAACACATGGGGGAGCTGGAAATGAGAAGAGAAGGTTAATTTTATTTACTAGCTAAAATAAGGTTCGGCAAGTGACTATTCTAGGAAGGTCTCGCTCTTTCATTCTCAATTTCTGACTTTCTTGCCCATTGTTGTGCATTTTATAGGTTTCTTTATTGTCTAGTTTTGCTGGCAACACAATACATACAACAGTTTTTCATTGTGCATTGTCTTTTTACATGTATTGCCCTTCTTTTTTTTTTTCCTGTTTCAGATTTATAGTAAAGAAGGACGCTCCTGGATTAACAGTTACAAAAATTGAAAATAAAATTGGACTGCGCATAGTACAAAATGGAGATATTGTCATGAAAAGAGTTTTTGTTCCTGATGAGGACAGGTTGCCTGGTGTCAACTCTTTTCAAGATACAAATAAGGTACTGCAGTAACAAGTTCTTTCTGAGGAAACGGCCCATGATCACTAGTGTCGGTCTTGCTATGATTTTCTGGATAATCAACTATGCAGTGGTAGCCTGCAAATCTTTAGTTTTAGGAAATATCAAGTAATCTATTTATGTTGCCAAAAGATAGTGAAATGGAACTCCAGTGTTATGTTGCAAATCTGAAACTTCAGTTTTTATCTGGAGTGCAACAGTATGCCAACCTAGAGTTATTAATGCCATAGAACATTACCACTGGGGCTGCCTTGGCCTTGGGATCAATTCCAATCAAATCAAACTTTAAGAGTTCACATAATTGTTTGCAGAGTTGTTGTCGCCTACATGATTCTGTTGAGATTTAGTAAGACAATTGGAGAACACAAAATTAATGAAGTGTCTAGTGGATGAGAGAAATAGATCAAACTATTCAAAATTTATGAGAATTATATTATGATCTTTGTATTCTACCATATCTTCTTAAGCAAATGAAGCAAGAGTAAAATATACTTTTTAAGTTTATCCAGACAATGTTTTTATGCATTTTACTTGGCTTCAGTAATCTGGTATGACGCTTTTAGTTGACCTTGCTTTAGAACTTGTCATAATTTGCAGCGGTTTTTGGTGTGTTTGCTCTACACCCATTCTACTGAGCTTTTCATAACATTACCAGGGAAAATACATCTCTTCGTTGTACTCTCTGGCAGTTGATTTTCAAGCTCTTTAAAACTCAATTAAATAAACAAAGGAAAAAAACAATTCTTTATAATTTTATTTGGATCATGTTTTTCTGCATTTTACTTGGTTCATGGCTTTTAGGACCTTCTAAGTTTAAATACTCTTCTGAGATTGTTATAATATGCCAGTGTTTGGACTTTTACTCTGTTCCCTTTACTGAGTGTTTTGTAACATTGCCAACATAAGAAAGCTACATCATTTCCTTTTACCCCTTGGGGGTTGACTTTCAATGAGTCAGGTCCTTTTTCCGTTGTTGAGAGTTTTAATGAGCGTGAAAATCAATACACAATTACTTGTCAGCTCACCTATAGTATTGATCTGCAGAAGGGCGTGCTAAACCTTGCTTGTTATGAACTTTTTACACAGCTGAATTTTTCTGTTCTTATTCCATTTTGTTCTATATAATCTTATCTTTATGAGTTTGAGATTTCCAAGCTCCTTGCTGATTACTGCTAAGTAAAATTAGGTTCTAGCTGTTTCACGTGTAATGGTTGCCTGGCAACCTATTGGCATATCAATGGGGGTCTATGACATGTGTCACAGGTAATCACTTTATATGCTATTCTCCTAAGTACCTTTGTTTTAACTTCCCACATTACTTTTATTGACTCTTAAATGATTCAAAGGTATCTAAAGGAAAGGAAACAATTTGGAGCACCATTGGCAGCTTTTCAAATCAATCAACAGAAACTTGTTCACATGCTTGGTAATGTCCAAGCAATGGTACTGGTTGGTTGGCGTCTTTGCAAGTTGTATGAAAAGGAAAAAATGACCCCAGGTCAAGCTAGCTTGGCAAAGGTATGACTGACCGATGCATTTCTGTGATATATTTAGTGATAAAGGATTGTGCTTTCCAGCCATGTGCATTGATGTTGTTTTACAACTTCAGGCATGGATCAGTTTGAAGGCAAGGGAAACTGCTAGCATTGGGAGGGAGTTACTTGGTGGCAATGGAATTTTGGCTGATTTTCTAGTTGCCAAGGTTTTCATGCTAATCTCTTTACTGTGAAGTTTACTCTTGGACACATGACTGACACATTTAGATCAGATGAAAATGGAGTTTTTCAATGCCTAAGGTCTTACTAAAACCTTGATTCAACTTTGTTTTCATTTACCACTCATAGCACCAACTGGTGAATGGCTTCTTCATTGATCGCTACTCTTAGATGTGAAGAATCTGTTTTCTTTAATTTTCCAACATGCTATGCTGTTGTACATATCATTCACTCTTCTGTATATGGGATCACATTGCAGGCACTATGTGATTTAGAACCCATTTACACATATGAAGGCACCTATGACATCAACAGCTTGATAACAGGCAGGGAAATCACTGGTCTTGCCAGTTTTAAGCCAGCAATGTTGAGCAAGCGAAGTCGCATGTAGCAGTGTAAACTTTCCCGTGCCATCTGAATGTGATTTAGTACTTCTTCTGCTGTGTCGGGGAAGCTGCTTGATAACCTCGTAAGGGAAAATTACAAAATAATCTTCTTCTCGTTCCATGCACATTGATGTCTTGAATCTTATTTGGGGGGGTAATATATTTAGCTCATGTACAGACACTGGTTTGAGAACTTTGAAATAAAGGGTTACACATCCTCAGCAGTCTTTTCTTCGTGCTCATCCTTTCTTAGGCATCATTTACATGATTTGCTAAATCCCAATCAAATGGTGGAGAAAACTCGGAATTGGATCCCAGTTTGGGTGGGTTTTTCATCATCCTTATTTACATATCTTCTTTATGTTATATTGTAATTATTCTTACCCATTTACGGGTCTCCATGGAAACCAGCCCCTCCTCTAGGCTTAAACGTAGGTTGTTACTTCACAGGTTTCAAGTTAACCTTGTTGAATTTTGACAGATGTCTTTGTTAAACCTCCATTAAGTGAAGCAGATGCTACTGGAAGATACTGCAAAATTCATTGGGTGCTTGCTGGCCAACTGAATCTGCGTATTATTTGGTGAAGAACATGAGTATTTTTCTGGTCCAGAGCTTTTGAAGCAAAATGTGTTTAGCCATTAACTCCTGTCAAACTGAAGATTTCAGCAGTCTCAATCTCAAACTATTAGGGTAAAGTGAACTTCCCAGTAAATATTTTTTAGGTGGAGAATGTATCCCCCCAACCAATTCTCACTATATGGAATTACCAACATAAAGGCTGACATGCCTTCATGATATATAAAGATACGGTTTTGTGATTCCGGCAAATGCCGTTAACTATAGTATGAATAAGACGATCACCGGTGGCAAGTGATATGTACACTTCACACAGGAAAAACAAATTTCCAAGAACATGTATAAACCAAGCCAACATACAAACATGATTTATAAAAGCCTAGTTCATGAAAATATATATCATGCGAATCAATCAAAGAAATTCAAATAAATTGTATGAATATAGCAAACTAGATTAACAGATATAAACTATAACAATTAAAACTTAAAGTTGCTAGAAACCTTTTAAACATATGAACTTCTTAGAAGAATTATTCTAAAAGAAGCTTAACATGTATCAAAACATGTGATAAGTTTTTTCAAGACTATATCAAACAAATAACAAGCATGAAAAAAAGACATGATAGTATAGGCATAAGAACAAACTAAACAAAAAACATGCTAACAATAAAGCTTTAATATGTTTTTTTTTTAAAATAAGATATATACTTTGAATTTTTTAATATAAAAAAAAAACACATCATAATACCTATTTTTCTTGAAAAAAATATTACAGCATGCAGCAGGACACAGGTTAGATAGCTAGTGTGTGTGTGTGTGAGAGAGAGCAACCCTTCAGATATTCTGTTCTCCAAAGCGATTGATTGATTGAGGGATGGGAGGGAATTTGTAAACCAAAGAAAACGGTCATCTCGCTAACGGACCCTAGGCTGTTCAAACCCTAAACAAGAAACGAAGCCCATGGGCCTCTATTACCAACCCTAAACACGCCCTCCTACCATCGATGAATCTTTCTCCACACTCAAATTGCTTCCCGATCGCCATTCTTTTCCTCTCAGGTTGCGCAGTCAATTCCTTAGCTGCACTTGCTTGATAATCATTCAAATCTGTCGTGGTCATTTTGATGTGCCCCATCTTCTTGTGTATCATAATTATGGATACCTGAATTTCATAATTTTAGGGTTTATTCATATTTTAAAAAAAAAAGAAAATTGAATTACTGTTTTATAGGCTCTGTTGGTTTTGTAATCTTGGATTATAAATAAAAAGAAATCCTAAAGGTATTTGTTGATCAATCAATTTCATTTCTTAAGATTAAACATGTTGCTGATTTGTGTCTGTTTGATCTCTTTCTTTTAAGAAAGGTAACAAGCCATGGCGGGTGGGAATTTCGTGCACAGGGTCTTATCTTATGTTGTGAATGAGCTTGTCGTCAATGGTCTTGCTAACAGGTATTCTTGATTCTATTGATTTCTATCCGCCTTTGATTTTATTGATCAACTGACATGTAACAGTGAATATTTTAATTCTTGAACAATCTTTGTGTGTGTTTTTTTTAATTAAGCTTTTTTCTCTGACCATTGGAGTTGAATAGGTTCCTTAATGCTTCATCCAGTTGAAGCAAACGAGCGTTGATAATTTTGTCTGCAGTGCAACTTGTTATGTGCTATGGCTATTGAACTTGGACAAAATTTTATTTCTGGGCTATTTTTGTTTGCGTATAATAGTAGTGCCTTTTTCCTTGCTTTGAATCATGGAGAGATTATTGGTTCATTTGACTGGATTGATGTTTTGATTAGAACTTCCTTTTAAGGTTGTTGCAGTTAATGCAATCCTCTCTGGTTTGATTTTTGAAGCAATGGACGTGTTTCGTGTAATATGCGGTTAAATGTTAGTGTTGTAAATAATTTCCACATGAGCATTTTAGTTAATTAACTGTTAAGTGCTTTAACTTAGCCCAGTAAGATGGATTTTGAAATCGCGAACTCGATGGAGGACTTGTATGATAGAGTTTAAGTCGCATACTATGTTATTTATTTTGGAGAATACACTTCATTGAATTCAGAAAACACTCTCACACAAACATACATGTTCTTGATCTCTCTAAAAACACCTTCCTAAATTCAAATCCAGTTCCTTTGGGCTTCGCTGGTGCTTTAGAGAAGCACAAATATTTTTGAGTGCTGACCAACTTGGAGAGAGTGTACAGGGAAAAGTACCAAGTCCAGAATAAATAACATGGTGTATTAGATGCATGTTAAACTCTATGTATCATGTAAATGTCCTAGATCATGTCGCCTCTTTCAAACTTTATCTTATTGGGCTAGGCTCAATCCTTTACCAATTGGTTACGACTAAAATGCCTATGTGGACGTTATTTTACAACATGCAGCTTAGAAATTGTGAAAATATTTTATCACAAAGGGAAATTTTGTATTTTTCTCGTATATTTGTGGCACGTCTTCTATATTTGAGTTCACTCTATGTTGATATGTGTTCTTCATTCTTTGTTCTTGTTTTCTATTTAATTTATTTTTTTTAATCCATCATCTTGTTTAGTGAGCTTCTGGTTGCATGCTATTAGTCAAAGATTGTACGGCAAGCTTTAATGACTTGTGGAATTGGTCTGTTAAAGCTTCTCTGATAGGCTGTCGGGATTGATCTTATTCCTTAACAGTTTACTCCCTGAAGCGAAACAGTGTCAAATCTTCTAAATTATTGTTTCTGCAGTGCAGTGCAACTTCTGAAGTTTGAGAAAACTCCACGACTGAGCATTTATTTATTTGCTTGTTTATATTTCATTCAATACTCTTTTTCTTCCACAAAGGAATAAAAAACTTGATTCATTTATAGAAATGAAGCTATGGGGCGGTCTTATTCTGCAGTGTTATTTACTCAACTGATTGTTGATTGAACAAAAAAGAGCTTGGGTTGTGGATCTGCGTTTTATGAAAATGAGTTCTTTATGAATGTAAATGATAGGATGATGTTGGTACGCCTAGGTGATAGGCGCTTGATTAACAGTTCATGTCTTTTTTGCTCCCTTTATCATCGCTGATAGTACTTTATGGCTTGAAAGACTCAGTTACTGCCTGAAGATCTTAACCTTCTCTTTTTTTACCTTTGATTCTGATTATTGTAGAGGTTTTAACCTTTTCATTATCGGCCCTTTAATTTTGATTTTTCTTCCATGGTTGCAGTCCTGCATTCCAGAGGTTTGCAGTGAGGACATCGAGGAGGATTGATGATTTTTCAAACATTGGTATGTTTCTATTATAATTTGTGTTTTGGACTAGCAATTGCAGGCTCTATTTGCTATTACCCTGACGGTGACTAACATTTTGTTATGCAGCGGCAAAGAAGAAGCAAGAACTTGCTGAGCAGATGAAAGACCTCTCCAAGAATATTGACGTGAGATGTTATCTAATATTTTTAATATAATATAAGATTATCTGGTATCTTTGGTGGCTTGCTGCTGAATGTGTGTATGTTATGTTTTGTACAGTCTTTTAAGAACCAGCAGTAGGGTGGAAGTGGATTTTCAGATGGCAGCAGATGCGTGACTGTATGTAGCTGTTTCTGTTCCCATTGCTCTCAAGTGTCCATGGAAATGGCGATATGAACCAGTTTTGTTATTAGGGGATGGTGCTGCTTATGAAATGAACTGTTGGTTTATCCTTCCAACTTTGTATAAAGCCATCTATTGCAATGGTGTACGTGAAGGATTCATTCTGCTGTTCTGTGTGTTGAGAAACCAAATATGCTCTGGCTGTGTAAAATGAAGTATCAATGTCCCAATAATGCCTTGCCTACTGGGATAGAATTAAAAGAAAAAAATAGAGGATGTTATCGAAGTTTGCAGATAGAATCAGACTTTCATTTTAATATTAGTTTTAATTAAAAGGAAAAAAAATTGAGGATGTGTTGGATTATGCTGTATGTTTAGTTGGATACAATGGATCATATAATGTAATTGTTGGAGTGGATCGCTATAACTGTAATAGCTACAAGCTACCCATTAAAAAAAAAAAAAATACTATGCAGTGAACTTATTACCATTACAAGATTGAGAGTAATCGTGCAGAGGTTTAATTGCAAAATATAAATTCAAATGAGGATTAATTTATAAATAAGAATAAAATATGAGCACTGAAATAATTTTCTAAAAAATCAGGGATCAAAATAAACATATTATAAAGCTTTTATTGCATTATAATAAATGTCGGTTTAAAAAAAAGATTGATTACGTCAAAGTTCTTTATAAAAATCTTTAATTAAAAGAAAAGAGACGGCAAGATGTGAAATCGTATTAGAATTGAGTAGCTTGTCGCCGGTAACATGGCATTGTTAAATTTATTCGACTTGTTTTATATTGAAAGTATTTAAAAAAAATGATTATTATTTTTTTCAGATCTTTTTATGTATAGATATTAAAAACAATTTTTAAAATTAAAAAAATATTATTTTAATATATTTTTAAATAAAAAATATTTTTTAAAATAAACATTATTACACTCTAAAATATTCTCACAAGTACGGGGTCTTCTGGTCCACTGCGTGGTCTTTATAAAATTTGTTGTAATTGTTGAAAAGCTTTAGAATAAAATACCGAGATATAGGAACGGTAAGGAGAGGAGGTTTTCATTTCTTTTTTTGAGTACCTCATTTTAATTTTGATGACTAACCCATAATGTAGTGGAAAGCGTATGTATTTGGTAGTTATAATGTATTAATACTATTCACATCCTCGTAGAATATTGTTCACTGTAACAAAACCAAATGAGAAGGTGAAAGCACCTTTCACTTCCTTGCAGAGCATTAGTTTATCCGAACCAATCTTTATACTTGACTTGAGGCCCACCCAGCTCAAGGCTTGATCTCCAAGTTTTGATTGAGGTAATTTTATTTTTTATAAATTAAAATGATATTATTTTAATAAAAAAATAGTTAATAAATTACAACTAAATTTTTAATGAGATTAACTTGTGAAACCAAACTTAATTTTAAAATTATAATTCAAACAAAGCTTTTTTTATTCTTTTATTTTATTTATTAGATCTTTTAATTTTTAATTTAGTACTTATATAATCCTGAAATTTATTGTTGGTATGAGATTAAAAAGGGATAAAACTTGAAGAAAAGGAAAAAACATTAGCAAAATAGAATTTAAAAAAAAAAGAAGGAAAACAAAAATAGTCCCTATGCTTTTTTTGCAAAATTTTACCTAGGAGTTTTACCAATGATACATTTTGGTCCCTTTAATTTTAAAAAATTTGATTTGGTTAAAAAAAATTCAATTTCTAACTTGAAATAAAAAAGTCATCAAAAAACAACAAAGAAAAAGGTAGGTTGTTTGATGGCTACATTTCGGCGATAAAATTTATTATTTTTAGAGTTAATGAAGATAGTTAGATGATTAGATTTAAAAAAAAAAACTATGAGAAAAAACTGGATTCAATTTAAATTTTTTTATTTAATTTATTTATTTGAAGTTATTCCAGGATATTTTTAGCTTTTATGTTATATATTGAGATTTTTATGGTGTTTAAAATAAAAATAGCTTCAAAAATGAATTTTTCAGCCGAAAGACCCTTCATTTGATTTTTGGCCACCGTTGGGATATCTGGGGTCCGTAGAAAGTAGGTGACTTGTTGGCTACTTTTAAAAAAAAAAGGAAAAAGAAAAAAAAAGAAACAATGGTTTCATTTAACAATAAATTGGGTGTAGACGACCAATGTGTTCTGAGTATTTAAGGAGAAAGATTTAAAACCTGTTGAAGTTTGTCGGCAAGGTTCAATTCTTGCTTTCTCCATATGATTCGTTCTTTTCTTTTCTTCTTTTTTCGTAAACTTCATTTTAACACATGTTCAATGTCTTCAATATTCCACATCTACCCCAGGCGGGTCCGGGCTGGCCACCCCATTCTCATAGGTTTTGTTTAATGGCCTATGCTTACTGGAACATCTAGGTCTATGCAACTCAACTGGGTTTTTTAGTTTTTGATTTGTTTTTTAATATTAATTTTTTTTGGTTTTATAAAATTCCATTCTATAATATTTTATTAATTTAAAATTAATTTTTATAATTAATTTTAATTTTTTTGTATAATATTAGTGCAGTTTCCAATATCTTGATATTTGATATTTGGTTTGTAATTAATTTTGCAAAATTTTATTTTATATAAGTAAAAATTAATTAAGAAAAAAAATCAAACTCAATAAATGTTATAATCCAAGTTATGCATGTTAAGAAATCAAGTTCATAGATTTGGCAAATTAATCTACAAAACTCAAAGTTGTTACATTATAAGTTGTTACATTATGTTGCTATCTAAGTATTTTTAAATAAAATATACTTTTAGATTTTTTTAATAATTCAAATCATATTTTTATTAACCATTCAGATTATATAAAAATAACTCAAATTATTTATTCGAAGTCCAAGCTTGGCAAAAAGTTAAGAGTTGATCTCACGAAAAGCAATAAGCAATAATAATTATGGTTCTCTTTTTTTATTTTTTGAATATTAAATCAGAATTCTAAATGCTTTCCATATAGTTTCAAATTAATTAAATGATACCTAGACCCACTTTTAAAATTGTTTTTTAATTTAAAAATACAGACCCATTTTAAAAATTGTTTTTTTATTTAAAAGTGTTTAGAAATATTATGTTCCCATACAATTTGATAATAAAGGACATTCTTCCATAAAATATTTTTGTTCATTAATTTTTTTATTTGTTTTTTTTATTTTTAAAGTTCATTCTTCTACTATTGAGTTTTCATTAAAAAATATTATAATCCACCCTTAATATTATTTAGTTAATTGTGCATTGTTCTTACATATTTTTTAACATTTAATTAAATAAAAAAACATTATTAAATCTAATAGAATCCATAACATAATAACAAATTTGACAAGTCAAACTAAATCAATACAGTATGTATCATTTTAAAGTTTAAAAAAACATATATCTTACTAATTTATTTTAAAAAGTTTATTTTAAAAAAAATTCAAACCACATCTTTGAAGCTACGCGCATGGCCTCTTATTTTAAAGTCCTTTGATTTCTCTTACTTCAAGAAAGAATTCAAGTTCGACCAAGATCCAATGACAACTAAAGAGTTATCGAGATCTAAATATTGTGATTTTACATTCACTTAGATGAAATAACCTAGTAACTCCTAATTATAAATATCGATGGATCAAATTTGGTAATGTCAGAACGCGTAAATCATTTTCTCTAAAGAAATTTCCTCATGGTTCTACACAGGATTCGGAACTTTCAGAATTCAAGGAGAAGGATGCTATGAATTCATTTCTTTAGCACACTATGAATCCAGGTCACTGAGAATTAAGATAAGAAAGCAGCCGTAGACTTAAATCCTGTCAAGAACTTTCAACGGTTTAACATGTCCCGACCCTCTCTCACCAGTCACTAGCATAGCAAAAAATGGCGGGCCCCAACAAAACAAGATGCAAATAAGAAAAGAATTCGACCCGATCAAAAAAGAGAATTTAACTTACCAGAGGATTTTGGGTTACACGCCGCGGGCCAAATTCATGATAAACATCTGCATGGCATGAAACTCAACCAAAATTTGAGGGGGCATTCATCTAGAAACAAAATTAAAGCAAGGGACTATCCTTTTCCTTCTTGCTATTGGCTACACTATCATCTGACATTGCAACGAGTGAACCATACAAAACTCTTACTATGCCTCATAATTTTATTCTTAAACCTCTACCTAATATATTTGTTTTGGCTCAAGATTGGCATCTTATTGATCTTATATAAGACCCCATCTAGGATAACAGCAGACCACCAAGTCAACATTTGCATCATTTGCATAGCACTCGTTCTCAAACCTTGTAAGAATCTGTTAGCTTTGTTGCTCTGCACAAAGCCATTCCCTTTTCTTTTTTTTAATGGTGACCGTTAATGATCATCTCAAATGCATGATCATAGCATACAGCTTATCTCATGTTTAATGAGCAAGAGGAATTCTGTTGACCCACTGCGACAATAATAGAAGCCCAGTTTATCAAACTCGGTTCAGCCAAAAAGATGATAATGTAAAAGGGTATGGAATCTGATAGCACCTTTTTAATTTAAGCAAGCAAGTAGAATGGGCTAAGGCAGGTCCCCACTATTTACTTGTCCACTTCTTTGGGGATAATGGCCTTGCCAAGATAAACTTGCTGCATCTCATCTCTCCATATCTGCAAGGACAGTATCTCATTGGTTAAATCTAACCCATCAGGACAAAAAATGTTCCGGCAGAAAAACAAAAATCAGGAAGAAGCATATGAATATGTAAGCTGCTTGCTACCTGACCTTCATGTGCATCACTCTGATTACAAAATGGTCTGCCTATTTGCTTCGCTTTCAGATAAAAGATGTAAATGAAGCCAAAAGGAGTAGCACAAAACAAAGGGAGGGATTGGTTATGGGAGAGGGGTTGGGGGTGCAGGATTGATGCAGAAGCTTACTATATTTTGTTATATATATATCTTGCTTAGTAACTAAGGAGATGATGCAGGAGCTTAGCATTATTTTATTATATTTGTTTTGCTCAATGATAAAAGTAGTCATCATTACTTGATAGCTAAGTTTCCGTAGTAACAAAGAATCTCCTTGGTATAAATAGGATGTGAACATGAGCTAATGGTGAAGTTCTAAAATATGCACCGAAACTTGAGGTTCTTATTTAAACTATCTTTGTTCCAACTTCATTCTTGCTGTTTCCTCTCCATACTACGTCAAGGAATTTGACATCCTAGTGCTTCAAGAGGGCATTGCCCACTCATTGTGCAAAGTAAAAAGAGAGACAACCTTTGAACAACCCAGGCAAAAGTTCATCGCTTCTTGTTTGAACAAGTCAATATGATAACGTTAGGAATCAGGTCCATACCGTGTCTCGAAATTCCACCCGGATATGAGGCACATTTGTCTTGTGAATATCATTTCCATCTGGTCCTCTCTTGTAGTACTCTTTACCAATCCAGTGTGACTGAAGCAGAAATTTCAAAGGCAAATGCCCAGAGATTAGATTTAAAAGCATTTACTATATAAATCATAAACCCTCATATTTTGTTTAATCGAAATCAAAGTAGCACAACAGATATTGATATATTTGGAGCACATGAACTAGTCTAGTCATAAGATGTACCCATTTCAATACATTCAGTTCATTTGTGATGGTTGTCACTGTCATGGAGATAAATCACTCCCCTTCAAAGAGAACCCAAAACCCAAGTCAGACTAGGTTCCCTATGGAAATGAATCCAAGAAAAGATATTTATTTTGCAAACATACTATTTGCAGATACATCTTTATTATTCTTCTTAGGCATGGGCAACAAATGATATTTTGAAAGCAATACCTGAAAGGAAAAATCTTTTCATGGCCAATTTGAATATTCTCATCCCCATCTCAGGCTATTTAACTTGTTAAGCTTATAAATTAAGAGAATAAACACTCTCGGTACAAAGTGAGTCAATGAAATAAAAAAATAAAAGAAGAATAATCAATCAAGCAACTCAGTGATTACGATGAAGGAAACCAAGGAACTTGGTGACTATAAATGGAAAACATCAAAGGTGTTGACCTTTTTATATGATTCTTTTCCATAACAAAACTTGTGGCACCAGCACCAGATCCTTTCTTTTATAAATTTCAGAATCTTAAATCAAGCTAAGAACTTACCTTCAAAGCATGCGAGAAACCTGATTGGTAGACTGAGTTACGGGCAATCTCACACAGATCGCATGAACTCAACTTCCACACCTGTCAAGAAAGTTTGTGATGATGTATTTGACCTCGTAAATCTTTCACTTCAGATGAGAAAAGGAGAACTTACAGAAGCAGCTATGCTATATTCTTCCACCAAGGGCTCTTTTGTTAAATGGATTTGAAGCGGATCATCAGTCGAAAGGGAAACATTGAGACCCCTTAAGAAAAACGTAGGGAAAGGGTTCCTATGGTAGTCTAAAAACAAGGAATTGTTGCTTAGAGGAGACATAGCCAAGCCAATCTGTATTAAATAAAATAAAATAAAAAGGCACCGTTGCCCATTAATGTCACAAAAAACAAAGTACATAAAATCAATTTAATATAATAATCATAATAAAAAGAATATCTCTTCCATACCTGTGCCAGATAATACAAATATTGAAGTACTGGAGATTTCCTCAAATTGATCCCATGGGCGATATTATGACATGTAAGAAATGTGGCAGCAAGATGATCAATATCACCCGCCTGAAAAAGGTTATTCATGTGAGGCAGCAGAAAATCTCCACATTTGTGCAAGTAAAAGGAAGCTGAAATGAATACCTCTCCAGAATGGGGTCGAAATTTGATAGTTGTCATGCCCTTGGACTCACGAAGCTGAAAAACAACGTTGAAATAGGTTAGGAAATGTTACATCGAGAGGAAAGCACTAGCATTAAGCAATTATTAATCAGCAAGTCAGGAAGAGAACAGACAGCTAGTGGAAACATTGGGAAGGAATGCCAGATCGAGCTGCGAGAAAAGCTACTAATCCATTTTCAGAAAACATGAAATCATTTTGATGGTTACATTTTTCTATCTTATGTGGCAGAAGTTCAATCTAGATCATGACATCCAAATGTAAGAAACTAGAATTACTTTTCTTGTTTGAGACTGAAGATATCATGACAAGAAAAGGAAAAAGCATGGCAAAACATGCAAGACAACTATTTAAGATAAAGTATCGTTTCTGTTTTTGAAGCATAACAGGGACCTTGTTTAATGTGTAGAGGTTGGCATAACAGTAATAAACATAATATGAAAACGCAGGATTGAACACATTGGTCCATTGCACTGGTGTAGGCATGTGCTTCGTCGGGCGTCTTTCAGGTTTGCTTTCATCATCAACCAAGTCCAACCCAACAACCTGAGAATTAAAACAAATGATAAGCTGGCCATTATTCAATAAAAGGGGTAAATAAAGTTGGATGTCAAACACCCTTAGAGCCTCATAATGATCTCTGCAAGGATAGGAGGTTCAGGTTATGTTTTCAAAGGAGGAAACAAAAGATGATGAAATTTTAATATCCCGCAACCACCCCAGGTAACTGCATTACTTGCTTATTGTACTTGATCCATCATAAAGTTCCAAGTCACATTTTCATTGACAACGGTGCCAGATTTTCCCAGTTACACTTGTTGATAAATTATTCTGGCAGAGATCTCATTGACTTGTGATCTTCATTCAACAACGCTTCCAGAATAAAACAAACAGATGAGAAAAAATAGCACATTGCAGCAAGGAACATTGTAGTTAAGCCCCCTTTATTTTAGTAATGTAGTAAAGGGAAGCACATACAATGTGCATATACACAACAAAAATGAAGACAAATAAAAACACCAATGTCATCTGAAAACAGAAAAGAATTACTAACTGAGCAGGACTAAATCTGTTATCAATAACTCATATCATAGTCATGCCAGTTGATGATTTTAATTGTTTTCATACATAACTACTAGACCCTCTAAACATCACAACAAGAAAGGCCACAGGAGTTGCTACTAGTTTGGTGATAAAATGGAGGTGATAAGCACCACATATACTTTCAGTATTTCGATTCAAAGAAAATATCTTGCACACCCTGTGATGCTATCTGAAAAATAATAGTCTGTTTCGAAAATGGCAAACCTGTTTTAAGAAAACATGCAACTGAGGATGCGAATCTGGATCAACTGTAACCTCGAAAAGCGGCATAAAGATATTATCAAGAATATTCTGAAATGATGTCACAATCCCCATTTCCTTGTAGATATTATACAGTCTTGGAAGCTGAAAATGCACAAGGTATTACACAACATGAAATTAAATACTGACTCAATTTTTTATACAGGTCTTGGCATCTCATAGTAAACCAAATGCTCAACTGACAGTCAAAACCCCCAGTCACTCAGCTAGCTAAACACCTTTGCAAAGGTTCTGCTATTAAGAAACAAAAAAAATGATAAAAGTGTAAGCTTTTAGATGCTTCCTTGAGTTTAAGTTCACGGTGCCAAAAGGAGGGGAGACATACTAATAACGAATTGGAATTAATTTCAGTGCGAAACAGGAATATCAATAATAATGTGCAAGTTATGTGAATTAACATCACATGAGCACATGACATGCATCGATATAAAATGGAAGGGAGAAGCCTCCCCGAATATATCTCAAAAAATAACCTTCATTAATAGGGATTTAGATATATTAAGTCAATACCTGGATTAACCAAACAACATTTTCACTGTACAATTCATTATTCACTATCCAACTAGCCAATTGGTCCCACTCACTTTGCTTTCTACCATATATTGATATTCTATATTCAGCCATCTGCAATAACAAAAAGATGTTACATGCATAAGTAGCAAAATTGAAAACAAGTACATGGAAAAGTGCAAGTGATTGCAAAAGCATATTGTAGATGCTTCTTAGGAAACACACCTCTCCTGTTTAATCTGGTTAACCTCTAATGAAAGTAAGAGCAGCTAATGTCAGCATGTAAGCCTCAATCAGGATAGGGTTGGTAAAGCAAACTATCAAGATACAATGATCAGAAAAGGTTCAAAACTCTCTTACATTAATGTTATGGTACAAGTTCATCAGTCCTGTCATGATTAGCATGGTGTGTGCAGTAATAAACCAACACCTCATATCCTGACTCACTCTAAATTCATGACTATAAAATTCAAGAATTTCATATCAAAAAACTAAAATATACCTTCTAAGCATATCTTTCTAATCAGACCAATTCTAGAGAATGAGAAAAGAATAAACAAAAACAGAAACACAACAAAGAAACATGGTCTTAAATCACGAATTTGGTGTCACTGACATTTCTTGATCGCCATAGGCAACAAATTTTTACCAAACGATCTTGAATGTACTGCTTTCAAGCACTTAACAAAGAATATGCAACATCACAAGTTTAAATATCATTGAAAAATGTACAATAGAATAAGGAAACCAGAATCTACATCTATGTATAAAAATCATCTACAAATACGAAAAAGGAGTACCTGATATTTACTAGCAACAAGATCAGAAAAGACTTCTTTTGTCAGTTCACCAAGGAAACGGCCTGCTCATCATCATACAGAAATAAGCATAGATAAGACAAAGCAGAATGTATAATTAGCAGGGAAATTACAAACTAGTGGAAAACAATATAGAACATCGAGACATAAGAACCATGTAAACACTACAAGGTGCAAGCATGTAAAATAAACCATGTAGCCACTGTAAGATTTGAGCATGTAAAATTAAACTTGAGTCCCATGAGTGACATTTTAGTACTAGGATTGAAACTTTTTAGTGGTTCATTGGGAGGCCTACCAGCCTTGAGAACCACACTAAAGAGGTAATCCTCCCCTTTCAACAAAACATCACTCACTCATCACAGAACTGTAACCTGAACCTCTAAGCAAGAAGTTTTGAGTTTTTAACCACTAGGTTGTTCCCTTGGGAATAGATTAGAAGAAAGTTTCCTATACGAGAAGTAATGCATGTTTTTTCATTGCTTGTGTTCTTTTTTCATAATTGTGCTTCTAGAGCACAGAGTGAACCTTCTATCCACCCACCTAGAAAATAGAAATCAAAATCAGAGAGGGAATCAGTACTTTTGTACTCGAGAAAAAATTAAGATGTACCTTGTATAAGGTTATCTTGTTTAAGGAAAATTTCCCTAAGCCTACTCTGACCACAAGGATTGTACTTCAAGTTGAACTTATCAAAGCGATGAAACGTGCTCTTGTCCGCATGAACATCTAAAAGGTCAACATTGAGATCATACCTGTGCAAAAAAAATGTCGATAAGATACCACCATTCTCTATACAACAATATAAAAATGAGAAAAGCAATAAAAGTTCCTTGCCCAGTCAAATCCAAACTTTCAAACACTTCTTTCAATGTCAAGTATGTTCCATCTCGAAAAATCACAACCTGAAATGGTTAAAAAAAGTTCAAGAAATGAACAAATATGTAATAAATATCCACCTAACAATCAGATTGTATTATAATGTTTATGTGAAAATGATAATAAGGTTAATTGCGCAAGAATATGACAATGATTAATGGTCCATTGCCAACGGTGAAAGAAAAGAAGAGAATGGTGTACATTGTTTTAGTTCAGGAAAGAAAAAAAGGGACTACAATGCATCAGCAAAGAAATCCAAATCTTTACCTCGTCAGGCTCTTTCCTCAATTTTGACTTTATAAACCTTAAAAGATGTTTCTGGTTCATGCACGCAGAATGATGAACATGTGTATCAACTTTCCTGACATTATATAAGTCACGATGTGGAGCACTTTTCTGAGCAAGAAACTCTCTATCCGCATTAAGCATCAGATGAAGGTTGAATTTCTGAAAAACATTAAGATAACCATAAAGCCAGAGATCTAATTATTAAGGAAAAGTACCTCTTAATGAATTGTGACAGTCAATGAAAAAAATTTCTACTTGTTCTAGGAGATTAAGCCGATGATGACATAGAGTCCTGATATTTCCAATCGCAATAACTCGAAGTATGTGATGCAAATCAGTGAAAAACATTGTTGCATCAGCAACAGGAAAAAGTTCTTCCTTAGCTGAGAAAAGATGACAAAAGTCAGCATATAACATCCCCATAATGAAACAAGGACTGAATCATAACAAACAAGAAACCAAAGCTCATAGCTTACAATCTTTATTTGGATAGACATGGATGACCCCATCTTGCATCTCAAAATAATGCTGTGCAAAAAAAAATGAAAGGTACAAATTATTAAAAAAAAAAAAGTTAAGTACAGGATAATCCTGACTAGTTGTTCCACAAAATGCCAAAATCAAACAAATACTCACATCAGATTTTCCCTCTGGGATATAGGAGAACGGGTCAGGATTAGGCTTTGGTGTACTAGGGTCAGAAATAATTTCTCTCTCCCATGGAGCAATAGCTTCCTTGAATAAATATCTTTTTCGCATTTCAAGACATTCTTGAAGAACTATATAGGAATCCACTTCATCTGGTGATGGCACCTCTGCTGAAACAAAATAAAATTTGAATAATTCAAATAAATAGACTCGCATACAAATTAATTAAGAAAATAAACAGACAAGTAGAGACAAGCAGATAAATTTTATACATGTATACATTGCAGAATACACGTGTATTCTGCATCATTCCTTTTAAAGAGCTTGCATGCAAACATATGTTTTCATGATAAAACTTAAGCAACTGCTTGCCTTTTGCAGCCATTCAACATGCACTGTTATGGAGTATAGCAGCAAATTCAGACAGTATGTTCAAAAATTCATTGAGTAGGATAAGACAAGCCCATTAGATATTCACCGTTCTATGAAAAAGGCAAAAAGCAAGCCAAACCAAGGATAATTAACAGTAAGTACAGATAAGTAGTAGTCAATACCCATAGGGGAAATTTTAAGTCGAGCAAAAGTTTCTTGTTCTGGCTCTCTCCTTAGAATATCAGCTGCGAAAGGATCTGGCTGAACACCATGCAGGTCACCAGACACGCTATGGGATCGAATCATGCTTGAAGCAGGTTTAGGCATTTGGTCTCCATTTGCATTAATGTGTTGTGGTAAAACATCCTTTATATCCTAAACATGCATGCCACAAAATTAAGAACAGAAAGAAACTCAGGTCAAAATGAGCATTAATTGTGCACGCATGCACATGTTAGAGAGAGTGATATGCATTTGCAAGATCAAAAACTCACAGCATTTCCATTGATATGCAGATATGTAGTGTCTAGTTCAGAAATGCCAGTCATATTATCTTCATCATCTGATCCTTCCATGCTGTCAAAGGCACTCGCACTGGCACCAGGAGACTTCGGAGAAGTTGGTCTGATAAAACTTCCAGGTCTCTTGACATGTCCACCAGATTTCCCTGGGACAGAACAATACTGGATTTATTCATCAAACAGGATTACAACTCGCCACCTCTAATGAAAAGGTGAAAAATAAAAAATAAAGTAAAGAAAATTGCAATAGAATTCCAAGCCATTTCGAGTTACTTCCATTTGAAGCTATAGCTAAAAAGGGTAAAAAGAGAATAGGTTTTTATTAGAAGGCACAGAGAAGAGCAGCAAAGTTCAATTGTTGGAGGACAACTGTAATTGGCTAGATAAAGAAGCCAATAGGACTCTGGGGCATTTCCAATGTGTTTATCAAGACGGTTTAGTTTAATCCCAAAGTTTAGTTTCCTTATTTGCCTTATAGATTTCCTCATGAATGATGAGCTTTCTACCCCGAGAATTCATAGCAGATAATAATTTCTTACACTTTACCTCTTCTTCAAGCTAGATATTAATAAAGATGATTCTGGTATTGCTTGGTTTAAAATCCATGAATAATCTATTTTTTATTTGTTCATCCCTCTTTTAGCATGATCCTTAGGAATTGCAAAGTGGTGACTATTTATAATGCAAATTTCTTTCAAAAAATTGGTAGGTAAGAACTTTGACCAGAAACCAGGGACTTGTACTTTTAAATACTCGGGGTTTTAAATTTACCTTAAAACCCCAACTCCTTACTCTCGCAGGCATTTCAGCAATACTAATAATCTCCACAAGCAGCAACCATATTAAATACAAACCAGTAATTAAACATTCACGTAAATATATTATATTAAATATATCATACACACAGCAGAGTTATTAATTTAATCTAAAATACTCCTGAAGTATCACTTGACTGAGCTGTTATAGATTATTATAAATTAAATTATCAGAGCCGTCGAATTCAAGCCGAGCTTTAAGTATTTACTCCGGCGAGAAGTCCGGCATGGTCATACCTTCAAGCAAAGAATGAAGCCTAGGCAGTCCAGCCGGAATCCCTTCGACATGAAGCACCTGACCGTTACGTTTCTCCTCTCCATCAATTCCACCACCAGAAATTGCCGTCACATCCGGTAACGAAGCTGAGCCACGCTTGCTGTAGTGACCGTTACTCCCTTTCCCCCGTCCGTGACTCCTGCGCTTTTTCAAATTATGCGGCGACGATCCTCCGCCGTCGGAATTGTCGTCTCTTTCTCGTTCTCTCTCCACCGTCTTCGCGAACTCAAGGAGTTGAGTTAGGGTTTTGCGGTGCATATAATAAGCGGATACTGCCACAAATGATGCTCCTACTAGAGCCGCCATCGCTAGATGCAGCGCGTACGCATCCATTGCTTTCTCTCTCTAAAAAATATCTCTTTCTTTCTCTCTCGGGAAAGGAGGATTTCTGCAGGGAAATGGTGAGAGTTGTGGATGGTCTGGCTGGATAGCAGAGACTAGAGAGAGGGACATGCGAGAAGAGGAGGTGTGCGTTTTATTTTGGGCCAAGCGCGGCTGGTTTGGATATTTATAGGCGAAATTGAGAAGAGGACATACTCTCTCTCCCCCTCTCTCTCTATCATAGATTTAGTAAAAAAAAAAACAGTTTAAATCAGTCATCTAGTTATATAAATTTGCTCATTAAAATTTAACACCAGCCAAAAGTACCCTATTACTGTATGAAAGGGCATCTTCATATAATAATATAGACTCGTTTTTCTTTTTGGTGTGCCGACTTTAACTTGATGTACCGGTCGGTTTAAAGGTTATTTTGTGCCTATAGAGGGGAGAGAGCAACATTTAAGAAAATATTTCATTTACAAAGATATTATTATAATTCTTAAAGGGAAAAATAAAAGTTTGGTTGAGATTACAATTGAAAGTGTTTTTTATACAAGAAGAAACATATCTATGTGTCATTACATGGCTCATGTAATAAAATATTATTTTAATAACATGTATATACTTTGTGTTTTAATAAACAAAAAAGCTAAAAGGAGTATTAAACAGGCTTTAAAAAAATTATTTCTTGTTATTGTATGGATTTTAATGGATTTAAATTTAATAAGTATAAAAAATATTCTTAAAAACATAAAAATATTTTTATGGATCGAGCTACCATATTCAAATTCAATTTTTATAAGAATGCACGGGTCAAGCCCGGTGTTTGAGCCCATCAAGATGCAAGCCTAGTAAGATAGTGTTTGGATGCAAAGTGTGGTAGTTTTTTTTTAAGATATCATCCTCTTAAAGTATATACCATGTTTTTTAAAAGCAAAAAATATATGCTTTTAGTAAAAAATATGATAGTTTTTAGATAAAAATCAACAACACCTCTCACCCAAACACTCTCTAATAAATGAATGGTAGTTTTATTAAGTGTGCTGCCTAGCACCTTTTGTAATGAGCATGCACCCAATACTCCTATAAGTTTAGATCATCATGTTCAAACTCAACATGTTGCACAGCACTCTTAACGTCAAGAATGACACGTCCAACTTTGTCTGGGTGCTACCCAACTAGTGGTAGACATGTTGCCCAGCACCTCTAGTATTAAGCATGCACTCCAACGTCTTTATACGCTTGCATGATCAATTTGAACCTAGCATGTCTGGGTTAAAGTAGCGCACTTGGATTTATTTTTCATAGTTAACAGGCTCCGAAACCTTATCAGATCCAAACACTCTAATAATAATTTTTTTTCAAGACATCACATTGATCCCTTGGTATTTTATATCAATTTAGTTGTATTATTTTGAGTTGAATATGACTCAAAATATCACAAGAATAAAAAATTTCTAGTCTCTCTTCTTCGTAAAAATAATAAAATTCATAGATCACAAATACAACATGAAGTCTTCAAATTTTAGGTTTATGATCTATTTATCCCTAACACTTTAAGCATGTGTATTTTAATGTCTATTTTTCTAAAATATTATTGTATTTTTTTTTATGAGCTACTGATTTAAACACGAGAAAATTTCTATATTTATCAAATAAAACTTTTTACAAGTACTGACTATTACTTATCATAACTAATCAAACATCAACTGTTGTCAGTTTTTAAGTACATAGACTTTTCATATTAATCCATCAAATACATTGATAAGAAGAAATGAATCAAACTAATTAAATTAAAATATTAACTAGTTATTCACTGTACCAATATTTTTTTTAAATATCGTGAGTTTTAAGATTTATTGGATTTCAGTTTATATCACGATAAAATAATTGCCACGAAAAAGCTCAAAAAAGCTTTTTGAAATATGAAAGTTGAACAATCTCTCGAACACATATAATATTAAAAGAGGAGTTAAAAATATAGATTTTCACCCCCCGCTATTGCTAATAAGACATGGTTTTCATGCTAAAAAAGTAATGCTAGTACTAGCTCGTGTAAACAAAATGAATGATAGGCCGAGAGCTTTTTGAAGTTTTGGTGGAGGATACAACTGAGTCAAATCCTATTGTTCCGAGGTGACATTATCAACGAAGTTTAAGAAATCATCTCAGATCACGTATAATTAGAGGACCGGTTTTTATTTATTTATGCCTGGAAGATCGGGGCCACTTTCTAGTTGATTTACTTTTCAAAGGTCGCCAAAAAAAAAAAAGCAGAGGGGATTTGCTCTGTAAAATCGCCGCTTTTGTGCATTTAATGATTTTTTAGTAGTATATTTGTCCGCAGGACGCTGTGTATCATATTATTTTTTAAGAAAAATTGAAAGAAGAGCAGTTAAGAGTACAAAGTTTTTTTTTTCCTAGCATAATTAAATTCACATCAATTCAGCTGCTTCCCTGGCTTGAATTATATAAAGATTAATTTAAAATAAAGTATTTGATTTAATAAATCTAAAAACAATTTAACTAATTATTAAACAAGGTTTGGCTTAAAAAAATAATTAAGACAGCTTTTGTTTTTTTAATATTAAGACATTATTGGATTAGATCGATTTTAATCACTTTACACCCTAAAACATGGTTCTAATGATTTTATTTTTTTTAATTATTTTTATTAAATTTCAGGATAACATTATATATCTTCAAAATTAAGCATCAACTCTAAAAAAATATCTATTTAAAATTATATTAACATTCTTATACAAAGTAGAAAAAATAAATTATGAATTTTATTTCTCCACCAATCCAACAACGAAGAAGAGTGAAAAAACTATTAGAAAAAATTAAAAGATCAAAAATTTAAAAAAAATATCAAGTTTGATAAGGAAACCCATAAATCTAGCAACCCAAGTCAATACATCAAACCTACAAACTAGACAATGGATTCCATTAAGATTAATATTTTTTTTCTAAACTATTTTTAGTTAATTACATGATAATAAAAATAAATAATCATAAAATCAAGTATTAAATCAATACTAAATTTTTTTTAACATTGTAACAACCTTATAAAAAGTAAAACAAAACAAATTATAAAACTTAATTTTTAATCAGCTAAATACCGAAGAATGAAACTAAAAAAACTAAATTTATAAAAAAAAATATTAAACTTGTTATACCTATCAACAAGCCTATGAACTTTTAAAAATTTAATAATATATTTTTTTAAAATTATTTTTTAATTATACGATAAAAGCAAAAATAAAAATAAATGATTATATAATTAAGTTTAATTAAAAAAATCATGCTAAATTCATAAATCAAGACCACCAAAGTTAACTCGTCAAACATACAAATATTATATTAACTTTACAAAGTTTAATAATCTAAATTTTAAAAAGAATTTTCATGTAACTATTCTTTTAAAATAGATTACATAGTGATATTTTAGTTTTTTTACACTAGTTTGATGTTGGGAATTTTTTATATTATAATAATCATAATAAAAATAAATTAAAAAAATCAATAACAAAAGGGAAAAAAAGTCAAAACGCAAGGGAAAAAACCACTGTAAATTACTTATAATCCGATAATAGGTGTATAGTAAAGTGTTTTCCCCTTTATACTTAACATGGGTTTTGTTTTAAATTTAAAGCGGGTTAATTAATTATGATTAGGATAAAAGGGGTGCGATGCAGGGTTGGAACCCATAGTCGGGTTAGAGGGAAAGCGGGCCAAGAGAGGGGCTTCGTGTAATTAAAGGCGTGGATTGGGAGTCCTTTTCGTTATCCATACCGCATCAAATACGCCGAAGAGATGCAGCACACGTCACACGCACGTTGATTATCAAGATCCTGTGTTTTTCAACGGTTGGAAATTACTCTGGAGAAAAAAACTCAAATTAATTTTAGAATGCTTGCATTTTAAAATGAGAAATATTTTTAAAATAACTATTATTAAAATACTAAATAAATTATAAAAAAAATTGGTATAGTGGAGTTTCATTTTCAAGGTATTTTTTATTTAAAAATATATTAAAATATATTTTTTATTTTTAAAAAAGTATTTTTAATGTTAGCATGTTAAAACAATATGAAAACACTAAAAAAAATAATTTAAAGTTAAAAAATAAGAAAATTTAATTTGTTAAAATGTTTTTAAAATGAAAAAATAATGAGGTTAATGGAGTGACTAGTGTATATTGTTGCGTTTTTAAAGCATTCTCTCTCTTTCCATAGATTAAGATTGAACTAAGCAACTTCTTAAAAAATGGTTACGTATACCGGTGTTGCTGCTCTTATATTAAAATGCGTGGACAGCTAAGGTCTCTCGTATTTTACAAAGAATGTTACCTCATTTTAGCATTTTCCGATGCTTTTTTTAATGGCTTTCAATGCAGCTATATCAAGACGGAGTTTTAAAGTCTTTTCATTAATAATTACAACAAATAAAATTAATAAAACGCACTGACTTTAAATACAAGCAAAACGTTTTAAAAAGAAACACCAGTGCGTGTGGCGCTAGGCTCCCGCTAGTAAATTGCACTCCCACTCGGTGACTGTATTTCATCATCCTCTATTCCTTTCTCGCTTGGTGTGCATTGCTTTACAGTTTATATGAAATTGCTGTACAAATTATTTTTAAAAATATATTAAAATTATTTAAAAAAAAATATTTATAAATCAAAATAATTAAAAAATATTGATTTAAAATAAAAAATATTAAATTTTAACCAAAAAAATTCAATCTCAATACCAAAATTTCCCGTAATTCATCCAAAAACATTTTAATAATGCTTCATCCAATTCCCATCTTTGCTTTCTTTTTTTTTAAAAAAAAAAACAACCCCCGAGCCTCCTTTGCGTAGCTTCACTGGAGATTTTCTTTTTATCAGTTCAGCATTTTTTTTTCAGTTTTTTTTTCAAATTTTTTCTTAGATTTTTTTTACTGATGGATGAGATTATTTTTAAAATTAATCAACTTGATCAGGTAATGTTAAAGCAACCCCTCGAAAGTTTTTTTTATCAACTTTATATTTCTTTCTATTATATCCTCAAAATGTTTTACTAATTGTTTAAATTATTTTTAAGCTGATGAGATTGATTTGATCATATTAAAAAAGCTTTTATATGATTTGATTTTAAATTTAAAATAAATAAAAAATTAAATCAAAAAATTTTAAAATTAATTTATTGTACCATATTTAACAACAATACCAAATATTTTTCTATAGCTTAAATTTTTTTATTACATAAAAAATTATCCTATTTGCAGCAAAATCCAACCCTGTAAACTAGTTGTATCCATAGTGAATATGCAAATCTTGATGTTCATGTGCATAGCCGAGGTCTTGAAATGATTTGAAATTACAAGCGTGTTACATGTTAAAAAAAATTGTATCTTGTTGCCAGTTGCGTAGTTATACTTGCAATGCTCTCTTTATTTAAATCAATAAAAACCTAAAAGGTATGGATAACATGCTGTTGTTTCCACGCAAAATATTTGAATTGGAATTTATTTTTTTTGCAGTAATTAATTTTTTAAACAAATTTCTTTATTCAACGCAGTGTTATTAGAATTTGGTATTAATAGTTTGTTTCCCAAAAATTAGTAAATCAGTGTCAAATAGAAATTTTTTTAATTGGAAAATGGTAAGCCACGAGGAAAATAATTGTGACTTGAGATGAATATTGGTAAATTAATTTAAATTTGGAATGATAAAAAATAATAAAATTAGTACAAGAAATATTAATTAGTGATAAATCATATAATATAAACTTCGTGATTGAATAGAATAATTATTTTAAAAGAATAACTTTTGTAAATTTGGAGTGAAATTATTTAAAAAATAAAAAAATCTAAATAAATTAATATATAATTTTACATGCAATTAGCGCTAATTATTGGTATAAATCTTGCATATAATAGTGTAGTTTTGAATTGAAAGGGGAGGAAAAATAAGGAAAAAATGTATTATGAATGAAAGTCCCAGTAAATTAAAATTTTGATTATCTAAGTAAATAAAATTTTATACAAATTCAGATTTTTCATGTAAAATTATTTATTATCTAGTTTTATGATATTTAACATAATTCTAATCCAAATGTTAAATTGAGATGAAATTTTATGATAAATATCCTAATATGTTTTTCTATATCGAATTCTAGATTTAAAATTTTAAGTAAAAAAAAAACTTTACAAGAGTAGTATGAACAGATAAAAATACATTAAGAAAAAAAACACTAAAAAGTATATAAATGGCGTTGGTGTAAATAAGCAAAAAAAAATCTCCTTCCTCTTACTGTAGCAACAGCCAGCCATTGAAAAGGAAATAGTTTTTGTTTCAAGCATCATACGAGAGATTGAAAGGGATGGGTTTCCAGGGATTGTAGTTTCAAGGTTCTAATTTCTTGTGATTTTCTTCATTTACTTATTTATTTATTTTAACAATTCAGATTTTAATAATTTCCAAGTTGCTATATGTTTTTCTTTGTTTTATTCTAAAGCAAACTAAAAGAGGGATAAATTTTAATTTTGCATCTTATTTTTTTAAATATAAATATTACATGTAGAATTGTTTGTATCATTTAATTGGATTAAAAGATTTGATCCGACTCATTTATTTTAAAGGAGTTTTATTTAATTGGATTTCAAGAGTCTAGAGACCAGAAACAAAGTTTTCGTTGGACTGGCTCAAGGAGATTCTCATAAAGGGCATAATATTTTACGTTCCATGAATCAGGGAGGGTATTAATTGAATCAAAAGCACAAGGGGAAAACTTGGACCCCAAGTGTTTCGTTTCTACTACATGAGCGATCGACAACCTCTTCTGTGTAGCAAAAAACACAAGAAAAGTTACTGTAAGAAATAAATATACATGCGAATGTGAGTGCTGTTATTAAAAATAATATATATATATTGTAATATATTTTTAAATACAAGATTATTTTAAAAATACAGAATGCATCCATGCAGCTGAACTATTCGTTGTCGAATAACGAGGGTGTTGGCTCTCACTATTCCCCTAAGAGCAAATTATAAATGAGTCCATTTAGTTTTTTGAAATTAATTAACTAGTCCTTCTTGTTTCTGTCATTAATTACTCAGTCTTTTTAAAAAAATTATAGGATGCTGAAAGTAATTTAAGAGGTATTTGATAGCACGAAAAGATGTTGTTTTTTAAAGTATTTTTTGTTTGAAAGCACATTAAAAAAATATTTTATTTATTTATTTTTAATTTATTTTTAACATCAACCCATCAAGATCATAAAAAAAAACATATAAAAATTAAATTTTCATAAGAGACCGTTTAGAATGCAATTCTAAATGGAGCTTTACTCTAAATAAAAAAAATAGAAAAATAGAAAAGGAACATAAAATAAATCAAAAGGACCAAATTATTAGTTTTTGAAACAAGAAGAGCTAACCAATTCATTTATCAAAGCTAAAAAAAATAATTTATAGTTTACTCCTAATTTGAAAATTGAAGCCTTGATGTAGCTAGAGATCAACCTTGGTTTGGTAAGCAAGAGGAGGGTGTGATTAATATTATAATAGCCTTCACATTTATAATTTAAAAAAAAAATCAAGAGAGTACTTTTAATTGCAGATTTTTTAAAAAATAAATTAAAAAAAATGTGTTTAATTAAGATTGTTTTGTGATGGATTTTTATTTTCATAACAAATAAAAAGCATACAATCTTAGCTTTTACAAAACTAAAATCTAACATATAATTACGTATAAATTCCTATATAAAAAACAAAAATTATTTAACTAATCAAATTATTTTTTCTTAATAATTAAAAAAAAACAAAAACTAGCATAATACCATGCTGACTCGAAGTGGGTTGCCAACTACCAAACTAATATTAGCCCGCTCACTCAGGAATGTTAGTCGGTTAGATGCTACTGTGATGTTAGAATTTCGATGGCTGAATTTGCTTCTGACGTTATGCTCAAGGTTTGAATTTAAATTTCAGAAGATTTTTATAAAAAATTATTCTTTCTTACGATTATTGCCCTAGTTTGAATGTTGATCTATAATAAACTTCATTTTCATATATAAAAACTAGTCCAATAATAATAACAGGAGAGAATTTGTGAAGGTCACATGTTTGTTGTTTCTAGTCTGAGGGGAAAACAAATATCAACTTACCAAAAAAAAAAAAAGGAAAACAAATATCAGATGAGCTTAGCGGTGGGAATTGCTCCATGAAACCATAGTGCTTCTTGTGGACACAAGTACATGACATATTCACCACTGCCGTAATTGATCCCTGATTCGAGGATTCCTTACCTGTCTCAATTAGTATTCTTTGATGCTCTCGAGGCTAGTGTGTCATTGATCAGAAAAGGTCCATCATGTTTTATGCCAGTTTATTTTTATATTTTAAATTATTTTAATTTGAGATATTAAAAAAATAAAACTAAAAAAATATTATTTTAATATATTTTTAAATAAAAAATAAAAATTATTATCACACCCACGAACATCTATTTACATGAAAAATCTCTCTGTATCGTAATTCTAAAATTATTTGATTGTCGAAATGAACGCTGACGTTGGACAAGATCATGAATCTTATGCCCGAATAATTTATCCATCGCCACCAGAACAGAAAGTGCTGCCACGCCAGATTTTATTTGTTGCCAAATGGCTGCAACATCTGCCTTGCCAAGTTCTTTTTAAGAAATGGAAAAATCCCCAGTTTCCTTCAGGTTCCTCTTTTAGGTTTATTCTTGAATTTCAACAGTAGAATGACCGGGGGCGAGGCATTTCTGCTCGGTGGAGCTGGGAATCAAATTCACCTGGAGGAAGAGGATATGCGTTATATTGGCAGCTTGAATTCCAGGAGAGAGATTTGAGTATATTTAGCAGTAATGATGGATTTTTAAATAATTTTTTATATTAAAATACATGTTAATAATATTTTTTATTTTTAAAAAATTATTTTTAATATCAGTGCATTAAAATAATCCAAAACATATAAATTATATTAAATTTTAATAAAAATAAAAATATAAAAAAAAAATAAATTTTTTAAAAACATAAATTTAATCATATTAAAATACAGGCATTGAGAATATCGAGAAAGTAGGTGCTTTATGGAGCATCCTGCTTCGAGCTACAATGGCTACCTGGCCAGGTTTCCAGCTAGGTACTTGGTTTATATGCCCAACATCTTCTCAGATGCTTCATCGAAGAAGAAAAATTCCTTAAAAACACAAACTAATGTCATAAACCTATCATTGCAACTCCTCCATTCTTTTCATAACTAGTTTCTTGCGCGCTGCCGTGGAGAATCTTTTTGATGGTGCAGTATAAAACTCGGCCTGCGGGAGGGAGGTTGCTAATTAAATTCGATGAACAATTAATAAGAAAATGAATTTTTTATTTTTATTTAATATTAATCTTGCACACGAGGCTAATATATGATTATCCACAAAGTAGTCAATAACATCGTAATATAAAAACTATTATGTTTTTTAAAAATATTTTATTAGTAGCATCTTTTTGAATAAAAAGTTGGCAACAATTAAAATAAAAGTTTGTCAAGAACTTCTATTATTCGAAATAAGTAGAAAAAATAAATCTTTTTAATCTAAAATTCATTTCATAATGAACACATCTCTTTATCGTTCAAGTGAAAGTGCGTTTTTCAAACAAAAACTTCTCATGATGTAAAAAAAGGTTTAATGAAAAATACTTAAATAATATCTTAACATTTTATACGTGATTGAAGGGGAAAAAATAAAAATTAATGCAATGAAAACTTGTCAAGATACATTTAAAATAACAGAAACAAAATTTCATCTTTGCTGAATATTCATGAAAAAAATTTAATTTTTAATTTTTAATATTTGCATATTAGAAATATAATAATTAATAAAAATTATCAACATTTCTATAAAAACCTATAACATTAATTTAAAAATCATGCCATGTTATTTATTCACAGTATATTTAAATAAAAACTCAAAAACCAAAACCTCTATTCACAGTATATTTAAATAAAAACTCAAAAACCAAAACCTCCATGAAGTGCTCATGTGCCTAGCCTGATAAAGGAAGGCCTAGCACCAGGGACAGAGCCAGGTATATTTTACAAGGAAGGTTAAAATTAACATAATAATATATATTATTAAAAAATTTATTTATTTAAATTAAAAAATAGAAAAAATTAAAATGTTTTGCAGAGGCTCGGGCCCTTACTTGCCCTCCCCTAGTTCCGCTCCTGCCTAGCACGCATGGGCATATTGGTAAAATAATCAATTTAATTTAATATTTTAAATTGTTAAATAAATTTTTAGAATGTAATTATTTTTAACACATATCTTTAAATAAAAATACTTTAAATTTAAAATATGTATAAATTCATTTTAGCCTATATTTATTTTTTATCAAATAAATAAAAATAATGAGATTTAAATTTATAATCGTTTGGTTATCAAAACTGATATTATATCAAAAATTTAATTTAATTTAATAATTTAAGTTATTAAATAAAATTTTAAAATATAATTTATATTATTATCTAACTTTTATATTATAAATAATAATAAAAAACAAAAAGGATGCCCCTTTACTCACATGTTAAATTTAGTCCACGGAGTAAAACTCAATGGAGGAAAGTCCAGCATTCAATCCAAAGCTTGGACTTCTTTCGACATCTCAAACATGACTTGTCGCACGAATTAAAAGGTTTTAAACCATGAAAAAATAATTTGAAAGGACAAAAAAGATCGGGGGCCAAAATGAACAGTTGTTGAAAGGAAAGATAAAAGGAAGAAGAAAGATGGACCAACCAGGGTGCCTACGAGTCCACAGTGTGCCTAGGTCTGCCTCTACAGTGAAAAAAGAAAGTAAAATATCGTTTTATTTTAATTTTAGTGTGATGCAAGGAAGATCTCTACCATCTTCTTTTTTTGCGGTAAATGACATTTGATTAGAAACTGGTAGGAGTAGGAGAGGCGTAGGACAGCATCAAAACAATTTATCAATTAGATAGTTTATTTACTAGCTCACAACCCGTGATATAATGGGTTCTGGAAATAAGACATTATTTGATATTGTTATTATTAAATATGTTCAGTAAATTATGTAATTTGGTATTTACTCTAATATTTAGATTTAATTATTAACTAGCTTCAATTTAAATAATCTTAGTTTTTTTTATTATTGAAAAATAAATTAAACTTTAGTTGATTTCGAATTCAACAACACTCTCATCAACGTGCGATATTGGCTAATATCCACAGAGCTTTTTAAAATGCCTAAAGTTAGAATATGCTCAAGCTCTAGACCCTTAATTAATGGGGCTGTCGTCCATTTTGGTTGATGCTGAGAATGTTTAACAAGTTTTTCATTTATAAAACATGTGGAAAGCATATCCACTAACGTTATATCAACTAGGCTTTTTTAAAATGCCTACGGATAGAATACGAGGATTGAAATGACTTTACAGTTTACGACTTTTCATTCTTCATATTGGCCCCACAGGTTTAGTTAATGTTTTAACTCATTGTCTTAGGTTTTTTCGAGCAAGATTAGGTTTTAAAAAGGGTTCAACCCCTGTCTATAAAATCTAAACTTGTCTGGCAAGCTAATCTAGAGTTTGAACTAACTTATATTTAAAAAAATATAATAAATAATCTAACTTAATCCAGAAAAAAAATATAATAAATAATCTAATTTAATCCGATAAAAAATCAGGGTTATTCCATAATCCAGGATAAAACCAGGTCTAAATTAAATATTCTTTTTATTTAAAATATTATTTTATGAAGATCGATCTGGATTGATGTTCCCCACTAGATGCCGAATCCATCCTTGGATTACATGTAAAGGATAGGAGATAATCAATACTTTAAAAATTAGCTAGCTAAGATCTCGCGGAGGATCCCCAACAGCGTTCTTAAATTACTTGTTTAATGTGTAATTTATTCTTGATATAATATCACATCCATCTTTCCATGATTGAATGTTAAGTACTCATAAGATAAACAATCATTTTTCTGTTAAAGAGGCCAATAATCTAAAAGGGTGTTAACAAGTGGAATCATGCTGCTAGTTTTCATCACAGCTTTCTCCATTTTATTTTATTTTTATTTTTATGATTATTCTTTTTATTGCTATTTTTTTACTGCCTCTATGATTGCACAATATGTTTTTTAAAAAAAATATTGGATTTTCAAGTAGGCATATTCCAGTATAATCTATTTTTATCTGTGTTTTAAAAATGTTTTTTTAAATTTTATTTTTTATTTCAAATTAATTTTATTTTAATATTTTCAAATTATTTTAATATATTAATATTAAAAACAAATTATTTTTAAAAGAATAATCACCAGTATTCTCCCAACACTTTAATCAAACTTTCTCAAAAATGAAAATATCAGTGGGGACTCGTGCTCCAAGGTAAGTCAAAGAAAACATGAGTGAAGCATAAATTTAACATATCAAGTTTTAAATACCGTTTAGAAATGTCGTGTAAATATTTTTTTAATTAAAAATTATTTTTTTTTTATTTTTTGGATAATTTTGATGTTCTGGTTTCAAAAATAATTTTTAAAAATATTATTTTAATATAAAAAATGTTTTAAAAAATAAACATAACCTCAATTCCAACCGACGTTTGATAGACGATTGCCAGCGTCCTGGAGTGAGATATTGTTAACGGAGGATTATAGATGCTCGTCCACTGGGCTGTGCCAGGGCCGAGTTACAAAATGGGCTCCAAACCTTAAACTTTGCCTGCTACAGTACTATCCAGAATCCATGTAAATTGCCCCTTGTGGAGGCTTGTCCCTTCACGGGAGCCAGGAATTTCAAGTTGAACGAGCTAGAAACATATTGACGTGTCAAAATCATTTCTATGCATAAAAAACATATACAAAAATTGCACATTGTAGATTAAAATGTAGCTCTTTTTTTTATAATAATTAAAACTTATATGAAATAACTATCGAATTTTAAGTATTATTTTTATCTTTGAAAGGTTCATGGCTTCCCCTTTCACCCCCCCATGCTCCAACCTGTGTCATTGCTTCTTGATGCTGGGAACATGTACGTAATAGAGATTTTACATATTTGGTCTGGGTTTTGTTTTTTAGGTTTTGGACTAGGTTGTAAATTGATTTGTATAGACAATTTCTTCTTATTGCAAATGTTTGAATGTAAATTTCATGTTTAACATCCAATTAAAAAAAAGATTACGCTCTATATGATTATTAGAAATTAATTTTAGTTGTTTTTAATTTTTGACTCACAAAAAACAATAAATACATTGTATTAAAAATATTTTTTTAGTTTAAAAATATTACTACTTTAAGTTTTGATTTAATAACAAATTTTAACTCTGAATTTATAAAAAAATTACTCTGACCTTCTCATTTCACTTTATAATTATATATTTTTTAAAATCATACATTACATCTTGACCTTTGAAGGCATGCAACCCTTTACATCACCCGGAGTTGTCTTAAAACAATCAATAAAAAATATTATTTATTTACAAGACTGCTGTTATATTTTAAAGAACAATTAAAGAGCTCTTCAAGCCTGAAAATAACAAAAATAACACTAAAAGCCACTGCTCAATGTTTCAGTATTTACAGAAATGCCATGAATTTTAGTTTTTAGCAACTAGTTCCGGCTACAATCAACCACTCTTTACCAAGTAAAAAATCTAGCAACCTTCCCACCATCAGACATATCTTTTCCTCTTTTCACCATAATTCGATCAAATAAACCTTCACACAAACAACTTTCACCGTAACTCTCAACAACATTTTCTTTTCATTATAATTATACGAAATAAACTTGTTAAGATTCCATAACCAAAATTCTACAATATAATTTATTATAAACATTGTATTGTTTACCTCAAGTGTTAATAGCATACAAAGTTATTCCAACTTTAATAAACTAAAATTCAAGAATAAAAAGTACATGGAATATAAAAAAAATACAATCAAAATATTATAAATAAAAGTTAGTAAGCAGGAGCTATTCTATAGATGCAGTGTAAAATCATGCAACAAAACTTTTATTAATTGATGCAAACATGTAAATAAAATTGAATTCACTACAAGAGAAGAATATGATGCTAATAATGTTAAGTGAATAGTAGAAAAAGTTAAGAAAATGAAAAATGATTTACATAAAACCTATAACAAATCATAATATATAAGATAGCTTAGCAAAGTTAGTAGCTAAATTGATCTGTACAATATTAACGTTTTTATCAAAAAAAAATAAAATATAGTTAATGTATTTTTTAATATAGTCAAAATGCATACAAATAAATATCAATCACATCAAAAATATGCAAATAAAAATCCTGCACACAATAAACATCTACAAATACTTAAACATGTTACAGTAGCTAACATAACAAAACACAAATACTTAAATGCTCACATGATAAACATGTTTTCATAAAAAAACATGATAATTCACGATATAACATCCATCCATTTCTATAGCAACAATGTAACATTTAATAATCACTAATCTTTAACTATATAGTTTATTTGGGTAGATCATTGAAAAAACACCAATTATATGCAGCCTCTGGAAAAATTGTAAAGTAAATTAATATTAGTTAAAGAACACATGCAAAAACAAATGCAATAATCTAGAAAAAAATCAGGTTTTAATTAATTTTTACCTACAAATCTTATTTAAATTTAAAAAGTTTATAATAACCTACATATCTTTGTTTTTAGAGTTTTAATCAACTTAGATTATTGATAAGGTTTAACTAGTATTCAAATACAAAGATGACTAGCTATTTTAACATGTTATTTGAATCAAATTAATCCATTACTCCATGTTCTTTGGAAAAAAACTTGTTTAATATTTGTATGATGATTTGGTCGTGGTGGAAAGTTAGGTTGACATAGATTGAGTGTGTCAATTACGACTCTCTAGTCCAATCCTAAATCCTCATAACTAAAGCATAATTTTTGTTTTTTTTGTCCACATATCAAATCTTTTTTCTTATTTCTTTGTTTAAAACCTTCTTTTTAGCGAATTTATTTCTTACTACTTTACAAAATCTATGATCAGTACATATTTATTTTTAAAAAACCCAATTAATTGCTTCCCACTCTTTATGCATATTCAGGAGGCTATTTATTGATTGAACAAAAAAATAAAAAAGAAAAATATAATTGTTAATCTTTTGTTAAATCCAGGAAACAAAACCAATATTCTAATAATTTAAAATTTACTAAACATACTCCCAATATATTTTGAAATATCAATTGAAGAAAAGAATGGAAATATATTTTTTATTGTTGAGTTCCATGTGAGGAATCAATCCCAACACCAATATATAAGAAGAAAAGGTGTATGGAGGAAAATTTTTGTTTGATTTTTAGTTTGTTTGGGAATACGATGTAAACTGTTTTTCTAAAAGAATTATTTTTTTATTTTATTAAAATGTCAATATTCACAAATTTATGAGCTTCACATAAATAAAAAATTAATATTTGAAATACTACCGGAACTTAAATTAACTAAATCTAACCATTTTTTTAATTTCAGTTATTTTTATTTTTTTTATTTGATTTGATTTGATTTATGTTTGGTAAAACAAACAAACTAAAACAAATAAAAAAACTCATTGTGAATTATAAGCTCACTGTACAGTAAAGATTTATTAAATAAAGATAATAAAAAAATAATAAATTTAAAAATTCACAAAATAAATTTAACTTATTTAATCTTTAAAAATATAAAACCAATCAGTATTTTCAATTGAGTTTTTAAATATTTTTATAAAAAATCATTTATTTTTTTATAAAAGATTAAATAATTTGAACCAATTAGATCTGAGTTTTTTTTCTCACACTAATAACAAGGCCTGTTTATTCTTATATTTTAAAAATATTTTTTATTTGTTTTAAATTATTTTTTATATTTATATGTTATTTTAATATATTAATATTAAAAATAATTTTTTTTAAAAATAAAAAATATTATTTTAATATATTTTAAAATAAAAAATATATTTTTTAAAAATCATGTAACACTCTCAAACAAACTCCGAAATCGGAAGCCGACCATCACAAACACTGTCCGAGATTCTTGGCCGAAACAAGATAGGGTCACGATCAAGCTCAGAAGTCAAGGAATTAAAAGGCACCACATCACAGCCAGACTCACTTGAACTACAACCAACAACGCTGTAACCAAACTCCCTCCCTGTTCTTCTTTCCTTGAACCAGAGTATATTCTTTATCAGCAAAAAACTAATCGCACCCACTTCACTTCTCCCAAAGCTAGCTAGCTAGCTTTTGTAATCTTCTGGGAAATGGCCTCCGTACTTAACTCTGCTTTGTCCTTGAATTTATCCAATTTTAATAGTAAACGAGTTCGAACTCACTCACTCGTCTCTCCGCTTTCTCTTCCTCTAACAAGTGAGGGGATTTTACTAGTTGGTCACTTAGCAGAAGATTTTTAAAAATGACCATTCAACTTCCGCCTGGCCTTTTATTTTTCAACTAATTTATGGTGTTTTTCAGGGCGGAGAGTTACGATAAGAGCAGCAGATACGGATACAAATGAAGGTTTTCTTTCTTTCTTTGGTGTTTTTTTTTTTAGATTTTGTGATTTAATTTAAGCGAGTGAATAGTGTTTCTCTTTTAAAAGAGCAATTTGAATAATTGTTATTAAGTTTGCATGTAAAAATTGCAGTGAAACCTCAGGCGCCGGTTAGTGGTGGTGCTGGTGGTTCCAGCTTTAACCAGCTTCTTGGCATTAAAGGAGCTGCTCAAGAAACTGTCAGTACTCCATGCTCTTTTTTCAAAAAAAAATTATTTATTGCAAGATTGGATACTAAGGACTTGTTTTTGCGGTTGTATAGTGTTTTTGTGAATATTTGAGATTTTTTTTCTTCAAATTAATTTTTTATGTTTTTTTAAATTGTTTTAGCGTGTTTTTGTTAAAAACAAATTTTAAAAAATAAAAAAAATATTGTTGCAAGTGAAAATTACTTTGAAAAATAACCACCACCACATTGTCTAATAGGCTCTAATCTTCAAATTAACTTTTCATAATCATGTTTTTAGTGCTTAATTTGGTATTTTAATCGGATGTGCATATGTAAACAGATTATATGATGTATTATCATGTGCTAACTAAAAGGTTTTAGTAAAAATCTCCTGGATTTTGATCCTGAGAGGATCTAAATTGAGATTTGGCGTAGAAGACATGCAAAGTTAGTTGAATAAATGTTCCCTTTGAGAATGTATAGTAGATCAATGGACATCCAAGTATAGTTGTTGCAGTTGGAAGATTGTAATATAAGTTCTGTTCGGAAGATTTTGGGGCTTAAGCCTAGCTTTTGGGATTTCTTGCTCTCTTCCATTGACTAATTGTATCTGTAGCTTCGTATGATGTTACATGAGGGAAGAGTGAAAAAGGTATTATGGAATGAGTTGATCTGTAATTTTATCCTGCAGAATAAATGGAAGATTCGTCTTCAACTTACAAAACCTGTTACTTGGCCTCCATTGGTTTGGGGAGTAGTTTGTGGAGCTGCTGCATCAGGTACTCCCTTTCAATGCAGCACACATTCTAGATTTACGGGTATCTCTAAAATTACATGCTAAGTGTCTCACCCTTTGTATCATGCCTCTATGGGTTATGTGGATGGCAAGCTGTAGATTCTAAATGTGAAATGCTTATTTACATATTTCATTTTATATTTGAGACAATACCAAATTATGCATCCACTCGCATCTGATACAATTTTCTTACTCAACAGGAAACTTTAACTGGACTTTGGAGGATGTTGCGAAATCAATTGTCTGCATGCTTATGTCTGGCCCCCTTCTTACTGGCTACACGCAGGTACCCTTTCATGCATGTGGAATAGGCTTCTGGAGCTTCACTGAATTTAAATATCCAAACTCAATTTTGATAGGTTTTCTCACATTTGACTTTTTCAGACGATTAATGATTACTATGACCGAGAGATTGATGCAATTAATGAGCCTTATCGTCCAATTCCATCAGGGGCTATTTCTGAGAATGAGGTCTGCAATATAAAAAAATATACTTTTATGAAAAAAGCAATGGGCAATCATTTCTGCATTCTTGTCTTGCAACTCTCTGTAGGTTATTACGCAAATCTGGGTGCTGCTTCTGGGAGGCCTTGGCCTGGCTGGTTTATTGGATGTGTGGGTACGCAATATAAATGTTTGATACTGCTTTTCTGTGCGTAGTATTATACTGGTTTTTGAATCCTTATTATTTAACAGGCAGGGCATGACTTTCCGGTAGTTTTTTACCTTGCTTTGGGTGGATCCTTGCTGTCATACATATACTCCGCTCCTCCTTTGAAGGTACACTTTTATTTTGTTCTATCATTGATAAGGATAGCAGAATATTCAATCATGATTCACGTGAACCATGATTGAAGATTCTGCTATCCATATCAGTAATCAACTCAAACCGTCAAACATTCATGATGCAAGATGTGATTAAGCGCTGACTTGGTTCCAAATATCATTGTAGCTAAAACAAAATGGATGGATTGGGAATTTCGCCCTTGGAGCAAGTTATATCAGTTTGCCATGGTTTGTAATCTTCCTTGTACTGTTCCTTGTAAAATTGAAGCGGACATATTCAAATACTGCCTTGTGTTGTTGAAAATCACCTTTCAATTTACATTCATTCAGTTTACATCTGAAACCCATGAAGAAAAAGGTGTAAAGTATTCTGTCATTGTCCAAATTTTCCAGACGATGCACATGAGGCCAGGAAACATTCATTGGGCCATGAGTTATGACCAGAAGATTAGTTTGTGCTATTACAAATTGAATCAATAGAAAATGATTTATAACCAGCCCCTTCTCTTGAGATTTTACCAATTTTATTCATCACAAAGCACCTGTGGAGAGTGATAAATCGGATGTTATCATGTTGCCTGTTAATGTGTTAAAGAGGACATATGTGCTTGTGGTTTTGTGGCTCTCTATATATCTCACCAATTTGAAGTTGATAGTGAATGACACCCGTGAAAAATCCTGACTTAATTTTTTCTATGTTATTGAAACTAGAAGGCTGTTTTGTGAACTACACAGGAAGAAAGCTTTGACTTTAATCTCTTGTTGACAGGTGGGCTGGTCAAGCTTTGTTTGGGACCCTTACACCTGACATAATTTTCCTGACACTCCTGTACAGCATAGCTGGGGTATGTTTGACTAAAGTGCCAGGATATGTGAAGTGGTATTTCATACCTAACTTTTGCTAATTCACAGTCCTTGTGCAATATCTTCAGCTAGGTATTGCTATCGTAAATGACTTTAAAAGCATTGAAGGAGATCGGGCACTTGGGCTTCAGGTTAATACAGCCTCTCATACATCCTTGTGATGTGAAGCCCTTGCTTCATCAAATGAATTGTTACTCACCATTGGCTGTCTATTTTGCAACATTTCATGTGGTAATGCAATTTGAGCAGTCACTACCGGTAGCTTTTGGTGCTGAAACTGCAAAATGGATTTGTGTTGGTGCTATTGACATAACTCAGTTATCTGTAGCTGGTATGCTGTTGCTTATACTTTCAGATACCATTTACCTATGATACTGGCGATATCTGACTTTAAAACTTAAAATTTTTTGATAATTAATAGAACTATTTTTGCTTCAAACTTAAGAGATTGACCACTATGGATTAAACAGGATAAAAGCTGTGAAGTCTCCACGCTTCTTTTATCCACATGAAATAAAAAATGATTATTAAAGAGTTGTTTTTGTTCAAAGAACAGAATCACAAATCTAGAAAACCGTAGGAATCTCTGTATTCTGCAGTTTTGATGGAAACAGAGTTGATTTTTATGCATTTCAAATTTATCTTTGTGAGGGCATATCTGATTTCAGTCCACTTTCATAAATGCAGGTTATTTGCTAGCAGATGGTAAACCCTATTATGCTTTAGCCCTAGTCGGTTTGACAATCCCACAAATTGTTTTCCAGGTGAAGAATGCTTATTCAAATATAATGAGCTTATAGTTTACACAAACTGTTTTGGGTTAACACCTTTCTTTCTCATGATTAAGGGTGTGGTTTCAGCGACACCCCAAGTGGCATCTAATTGTCATGCATTTACCTTCATTCTTCTCGGTTGAATTTCTGCTCCCTTAAGCTGCATTTTACTTTATTTTGACTAATTCTTGCTATATTTTCTTTCTGCTCAAATAGCCACACTAGCCTTTTATTTGATGTGGGCTGTTATCTGCTCATCCCACTGACCTTCCCCAGCCTGTTTCCAATGCAGTTAAATTAGTTGTTTATGTTCTTCTCCGGAGCCAATCTTAACTTTGTTTGAGGATTTTTTTTTTTTTTTGGTGTGGCGGGGTTTATACCTTCAACAGAGGTTGTGAAACCCCATTAGGAGTACTGCTTGAAAAGTTTCATCTTTCCGCGTGCATTTTATTTAGGTGACCATATATGATAATATCCTCCTAAACATATTCAACATTACGTTTCAATGAGTAATAATATATCCCTTTCGTTCTCCAAATGATATCGACATTTCTCAAAAAGAAATAAGAAATGATAGTTTGTACTGAGAATGAACACTGCTAATTCTCTTGCAAAAATTCATGCGTTGCAGTTTCAATACTTCCTGAAGGACCCTGTGAAGTACGATGTTAAATATCAGGTACCACAAATTTTTCTTCTTTGAAACTTCTGTTCTTTGAGATTTTCATCAGGTGTGAAGTGGAAATTAACTCGAGAACTGCCTAAATGTAAATGTCTTGCACCACATAAATAGGACAAGATGGACAAGTATTACTTGTAATTTACTAAGAAAATGTCAGGCCTCGAATCATATAGCGGTCGCATTAAATCACAATTTGCAGGAAATCAATGTGACAAATAGAGTATTTATTACTCCTCGTCTTTTTCAACAAGTAGAACACCAGAACATAGCACTTGGTATTTTTAAACCACTGTTCAGTAATTATGGCATCATCAAACAAATCCATGACTAGTTTAGTTTCCATAGCATGGTACATTTTAGCAATTATAATGCTTCGTAGTTCTCACGCTCTGGCATTTGTATCTCAGGCCAGCGCGCAACCTTTTCTTGTGCTTGGCCTGTTGGTGACTGCTTTGGCTACAAGTCACTAATTCTCATGAGACAATCGCCGCGGTGACTCTGGGTGAAGATAAAGCTGCAAAGGTGAACTAGCAAATAGGCTCGCTCTTGCTGCAAAATGACGTCAAGCCAGCACGATAGATTTCCCTGTGATCCGCTGTATGTAAAATAATCGATGGCCTTTGCTTAGCCCTGTAAATGATGTCATTATCCAAGGCATGGCTCCTTTGCACAAGAACAGGACCGTTCATCTATTGTTTCTTCACCCTTTTGTCTTTTCTCAACTTGGTTTCTTTTGAGAGTTAGAATTTGAACACAAGGCTTTTGTCGTAAATTTAAATGTTTGATTTTGAGGTCGTTCATTCTTGAAATCTCTCTTTTCACTCTCCGAGAGTTCAGGAAATTTCATCAGAGCTCCAAACCTCATAACGACCCTTAATTAGCTATAGAAAAAAAAACTGGATCGAAATAATTAAAGAAAAGAGATCGAAATAATTAAGTATTTTTTATATCAAAAGGGTTTGTTGCATGATGTAGCTGGTGGTCATGATAGCAAGTGATGCGTCTTCTTCTTTATTTTTTTCCAACAAAATAAAACAGTGGACAAACGTGTTATCCATTCCTTTAAAAGATTAAAAAAAAAAAAAAAACCACTAAGCCAGACCCGCGCTTGCCTAACCTTCCTTTCTGCATGTTAAGCTTAGGCATCTAGGTTCCATTTGTAAGGGACTTTGATCATTTTTTTTTTTAATTTCAATTCATTAAAATTAAAATTAAATGATATAGAATATATGAATATTATTTTATTACTTATTGTTAAGTTTTTACCTTGTTTTTATGGGATTATATCATTTTTTAATAATATTAGCAAGCAATCTTTGTATGTAGTCTTTCATGATTTTTTTTACTTTAATTTTGTTCCTCGACTTTCCTCCACGTATCTTTGAAAACAAAATACAAAAAGGTATTTGCAGCAATGCACGGGTGGTATATTTTTTTAAAAATTTAATGTATTAAAATTCTTGAAAAAAATTTTAAATTGGAGGGATGCCTTTTCATCCTTATTTAAAATTATCTAGATTTTTTTAATATTTATTCTAATTGCTTTCATTTTTTTTTCAAATTAAGAACTCAAGACAAATAAATAAATAAATAAGTCAGAAATATGCATTAAAATCATATTCTAATAGAAGTACATTCAACGTTTGCACATTTGAAGAAAAACATATCGATGAGGATAGGAGAAATTATACCACGTGCTTATTTTTTCAATTGTGATTTTTCTTAAAATAAAACATCTAAGTGGATAGGATGCTGAAAGCCAACATAAATTTTGCCAAAACAATTATACAGAACTTAAATTAGCTAAAGCTTGATTGCAAATAGCTTTGGGCTATTTTAAGATTGATATAGAAATATTGTTGAGAACACCACACAGCCAATAATAATTTTTATTTAGGATACTGTTTGGATAATTTAAATGTTTTTTAAATAAAAAATATTTATAAAAAATAATTAAAATTTTTGTTTAGAAGACTTCAATCATGGTTTAAATATTTTAAAAAATAAAAAAATTATGAAATTATTATGTAGGATACTCTAGGGATTGTTTTAATGTTATTTTTATAAATAAAAAAATAATAATTAGAATTTATGTTTAGAATATTTATAGGATAGTTTAAATATTTTATTTAGAAAAAATAAAAAAAAATCTCTAAAAAAAATTAATTATAATTTATGTTTATGATATTTTAAGGATAAATTAAAAGATTTTTTTAGAATAAATAAAAAACACTTATACAGGATTAATTGGTATTTATGTTTATGATATTTTAATAGTAGTTTAAATATTGTTTTAAAAAAATTAGATTTCTATTTAAGATATTTTAATGATAATTTAAATTTCTTTAATAAAAAAGAAAAATTAATTAGTATTTTAGTTTAAGATACTTGGTATGTTAAATATTTTTTATAAAAAATAAAAAAATTACAAAAAATAATTATTAGACATGAATATCAAACCTAATGTTCTTGAGTTTACCATGGATGCAGACCTAAATGCTCTTAGACATGTAATGGCTGCTAGATTTAAAGCTCTTAGAATCTGGAATAGCTGTTAGATCTAAGATTCTATAAAAAATAAAATAATTTTTTTTATTATGATTTATATTTAGGTTATTTCAAATATAATTTAATTTTTTTATAAAAAATTAATTAGGATTTATATTTAAAATACTTTAAGGATAATTTAAGTATTTTTCTAAAAAATAAAAGAAATTATATAGGATACTTCAATGATAATTTAAATATTTTTTTATAAAAAATAAAAAAAAATTAATTAACATTTATATTTATAATACTTTAAATGTAATTTAAATATTTTTATACAATACTTTAAAATTATTGGTCTAGCTTGATCTATATATTTAAGAGACTCGGATTTAGAT
>SRLM01000091.1:1115258-1293437 GCA_015708895.1 Populus ilicifolia
AGAACAAATTCGAGTCTAAACCAAATCTGTTCAAGTGAGACATCCTCGATATCTCATGTTTGAACGCTGTATAGCATAAATTTTTTCTTAAGCGTGTCATTTCTTTTCCAAGAAACAAGGGGTGGAAAACAGAACAAAAAAGGGCTGGTCGCGCAGGTCAATTATAAATGATAGTATAAAAGAGGCATAGCCTGCACATTTGAAAAAATAAAAAAATGCACCAACTCGGCTTATAGCTTTATCCGAGTCGACTATGTTAGTTTTATTTTGATGGGGAGATAAGGAAAATTGACAATGTTAATAAACAAACAACATTTTTGTTAAAAAAAATACCACGGTAATGTGATAAAAAACTCATGAAAACATATAATTAGATAAAAAAATAAATAATTAGTTTGAGTAAACTCAATGTTACATGATAAATATGTAATTTAAATTAACTTTTAAAACTTACAATCAAGATGATAAAATCATGAAACTCAACAAATTACTATTTTAAAACTTGACTATACAGTTTAACTCATGATTAAGGTAACCTGAAATCTAAGACTAACCACGTGTTTATAAACAAATCAAATATTAAGGGATAAAAACGAGAAAAAAAATTACATGAAAGAATTTAAAATAAAAAATAACAATTAAAAAATTACAGTGAAAAAAATAAAAATAAATTAGAAGGGAAATACATTTTTTTTATAAGATGGTTAAATTGAAGATAAAAAAATTAACAAAAAAATAAAAAATAAAGACTAAATTTAAAAAATACAAAAAATCATAAAATTAGATTGGATGATAAAATTAAAAAATCGTAGAAATCTTAACAAAAAAAGCTTAAAAAATAGAAATTAAAAGAAGAAGGATCGCATATTGATAATTAAATTGAAAATAAATAATTTTTATATATAAAAAATATAGAATAAAATTAAAATAACAAAAAAAAATATTTTTCGGATATATAAAAAAAGAGTTCTATTGATAAGAAACCGCTGAACAAGCATCACCGAGTATCACAATGGAAAGAAGATGACGCAGTGACACATCTAATGACATGATGGAAATAACATTTTATGTCTCCGGGAGGAGAAGCACGAGACGCTCAAAATGCATAAGTGCCTTCCAAGTGCTGTGCTAATGCATGTATAATACACACCAATAACTTTTTAAAATTAATTAATATTTAATTAATATAAAAGGATATATGTGCCCTTGATTACTCTGATAATTATAAGAAAATCAACGTATAAAGACCCAAAGCCTCCTGATGCTATGATTTAAATTTGTATTTGTTGACATCACACTTACTCACCCCTCCTCGTCCAAGTTTATAATTTTTTATTTATTTTGAGGGTAATTATACCGTTTTTATTATGTAAAAAGATGAAAAATACAACTACATTTCTGAATAATATTTTAATGGCTACATATAAAAAGACTAAAATACCCTATAAGAAAGTCACGTGGATATTTTTGTAAAATAACAAACGTGTTTAGTGAAATTTCCTTCCCTCGAGCTTTATTTTTTTTCTTTATAACTAAAAATTACAATAATCAAGGAATGGATCTCGTTTTATTATAAAATAAAAAATAAAAAATAAAAACTATCATGGTGCACAGTACCTAAGGGCACATTGGTCAATTAATACAAGGCATAATTATAAAAGAAAGAAAGGAAGAAAGAAAAAACCCAACTGAGAAGCAAGAGTGCGTGTAGAAAATTCCTAAATTATGCAAACGTCGCGGTAAAGACCCAAAACCCTAGCTCTTCACGAACCACCTCACGCTATCCTCATCCATTTATACACCACTGCTCTTCTCTCTCTCTGTGCGCTTTCAAACCCAAAACCCTAGTTAGCTTCCTTATCCCATCCTCTCCGCCGCCGCCGCCGCCAATTTATTTTCACCACCGTATGTTCTCTCATCTCTTCTCTTATCCAATCAATTTCTCTTGTAGCAATAATAATAAATAAATAAATAAGTAATACTAGTATTCTTTTAATGCTGTAGAAGTCGGTGATTGACATTAAAAAGCTCCAATACGATGTCGTCAGACGACGAGAGAGAGGAGAGAGAGTTGGATCTCACATCCTCTGAGGTTGTCACCAAATACAAAAGCGCCGCAGAAATTGTCAACAGTAAGTAACCAACCCCTCTCTCCTTGACAATTTGCTAATTCTCTAATATTAATTATTTTTGTTTTGTTTGGTAATTATTGCAGAGGCATTGCAGTTGGTGATATCAGAATGCAAGCCAAAGGCTAAGATTGTTGATATTTGTGAAAAAGGAGATTCTTTTATAAGAGAGTAAGCACTCGCTAATCCTTATGTCTTTAAATTCATAACTTTTTTTTTTAGAATTAAATTGATAAAAAAATAATAGGCTTTGATTTTTATGTTTGAATGCGCAGGCAAAGTGGTAACATGTATAAAAATGTGAAGAAGAAGATTGAAAGGGGAGTTGCTTTTCCAACTTGTGTTTCTGTCAACAACACTATTTGCCATTTTTCTCCACTTGCTAGTGATGAAACAGTCTTGGAAGAAGGAGATATTGTCAAGATGTAAGCTTTCAATCTTTGTGGGTTTATCATGTGGTTTGATTTTTGTATGTTTTATGTTAATGGGTTTTGGCTTTTATTGGTGTATAGTGATTTGGGCTGTCATATAGATGGATTTATTGCTGTTGTTGGACATACCCATGCTCTTCAGTCAGGGCCAGTTACAGGTAGGGCAGCTGATGTTATAGCAGCTGCAAACACTGCTGCTGAAGTTGCCTTGAGGCTTGTAAGGCCTGGAAAGAAGGTAATTTGTTTGTTTGTATCGTATTATCTTTTTTTTGTCTTTCTTGCTTTCCATTCATGTGCTGATAGTTCTGTGATATTTACTCGAGATGGTTGTTTGTATATATGTAGTGAAATTGAATTGCAAATTTTTAATATGCATCAGTTTTTTCTAAATCATGAAACAACTTTTAATTTCATCAGTTCTTGATGACTTTTTAGTTTAGCAATCATATCTACCTCGCATATCAAGGTGACTTGTATTGTTCACTTGAACAGTTTTTTCTTTCGTGGCACAGTCTAATAGCCCTTCTTTTCTTGGACACTATTCCCTAATGATGAACTGTTTTGATAAGCTATGGACCCATGTCCAGATGAAGTTTTTGTCATAGTTACTCTGACAGGGATGTCTTTTTGTGAACCCAGGATGCGTCATTTTTGTTGCATGGACATTTCATCCTAGAAAGTATTAGGGAAGGCATCATCTTTTATCGTTCTTTGTATGTTGTGCTAGACAGTGTTGCAAACGGTTTGTCTGCTTCTGTAGTTGCTACTCATTAGTCTTCAGTAAGGGAGTTGACAAATGCAAAATAGAATGGCTAGAGCATCTGTAAAATTAAGAACTGGAAATATAGGCAACTCTGCCAAGGTGATCATTTGCAAGATGATTTCCTCTTTTCCCTGTTGCTGATATATCATTATTATATTTAGACTGCTTTAGTTTCATACTTTTGGATAATAATTCATCCCTGCAGAGACTAAATGTTACTCTTGCAAGTTGATTTCCTCTTTTTCCTTTTACTGATATTGTCATGACTGTAATTAGACTGCTTTAGTTTGATGCTTTTGCATCTTACCTCTTTCTTGTACAGACTAAATCCTTACTCTATCTTAACACATTATTTTAGTAATGATGTTAGCCTGTGCTTGAGCAAAAATTGAACTTGTAAATTATAAGTAGTTTATCCATGAAAAATGAAATAAAAACTGGCAACTTTGCCGAGGTGATCGTTTGCTTGTTGATTTCCTCTTTTCCCTGTTGCCTATAGTATCATGGCTGTACTTGACTACTTAAGGTTGATATAATTAGATTATACCTGATTCTTGTATGGACCAACATCTGCACGCTCTCAAGCACATTATTTGAGTGGTGTTGTTAGTTTCGCTTAAGCTAAAATGGAACTTGGTATTTGTGTAAGGTTATTAACTAGCAACTTACTCGTGAAAATTATAAAAAGCCGGCAACTTTGCAGAGGTGATCAATTGCCTGCTCATTTCTTCTTTTCCCTGTTAGTTTAGCTTAAGATAAAATGGAATGTGGTATTTGTAGAAAATTATTAATTAGCAACATACCCATGAAAATTATAAAAAGCTGGCTACTTTGCCGAGGTGATCGTTTGCTTGTTGATTTCCTCTTTTCCCTGTTGCCTATAGTATCATGGCTGTACTTGGCTGCTTAAGGTTGATATAATTAGATTATACCTGATTCTTGTATGGACCAACATCTGTACACTCTCAAACATGTTATTTGAGTGGTGTTGTTAGTTTAGCTTAAGCTAAAATGGAACTTGGCATTTGTATAAGGTTATTAACTAGCAACTTACTCTTGAAAATTATAAAAAGCTGGCAACTTTGCCGAGGTGATCATTTGCTTGTTGATTTCCTCTTTTCCCTGTTGCCTATAGTATCATGGCTGTACTTGACTGCTTAAGGTTGATATAATTAGATTATACCTGATTCTTGTATGGACCAACATCTGTACACTGAAACATGTTATTTGAGTGGTGTTGTTAGTTTAGCTTAAGCTAAAATGGAACTTGGTATTTGTATAAGGTTATTAACTAGCAACTTACTCTTGAAAATTATAAAAAGCTGGCAACTTTGCCGAGGTGATCGTTTGCTTGTTGATTTCCTCTTTTCCCTGTTGCCTATAGTATCATGGCTGTACTTGACTACTTAAGGTTGATATAATTAGATTATACCTGATTCTTGTATGGACCAACATCTGCACGCTCTCAAGCACATTATTTGAGTGGTGTTGTTAGTTTCACTTAAGCTAAAATGGAACTTGGTATTTGTGTAAGGTTATTAACTAGCAACTTACTCGTGAAAATTATAAAAGCCGGCAACTTTGCAGAGGTGATCAATTGCCTGCTGATTTCTTCTTTTCCCTGTTAGTTTAGCTTAAGATAAAATGGAACGTGATATTTGTAGAGAATTATTAATTAGCAACATACTCATGAAAATTATTGATTTCCTCTTTTCCTTGTTGCTGATATGATTCATGGTCCTGCTCAATCATTTTTGGTTGATCTATGTAGATTATACCCATAACCCATAACTTGTAATGGACTCCATCTTACTTTTGGTTGGCACTATATAAGTAGCATTTTTAATAATAATATGGTGCTGGTTCATTCATACTGATTTTTTTGTCAAGTATCTAAACCACTTGAAACTACTATATTCAGTAGCTTTTTTTGCCAAATTTTTTCTTGGTTCCGCAGTTTTTTTATGTGATATTTTGGTAAGTAAACACTTCTAGTACTATCCTTCCGATGATGATCTCTATATGATGAAAACTATAATCAGCAAAGGATTAATGTCCAATGAAGCATCTTATAGTCATAGTTACACTGATAGAGCATCATCTTGTTCTTTCTCACTTGAAAAGAAGAGTGCTTATGCACGACTGCTAGTGAACAATGTGGTGTATCCTGCATAACAGTCTGATTAGGAATTACATGTTCTTTCATTACTTTTTTTTTTAAATTATCTTTACCCTTTTATTACTGTTTTCTAGAAAAATGTCAATTGTCCCTGAATGATGAATATTTTTCAAAAGCCATAGACCAACATCCAAGTGAGGCCTTTTGGTGTCATGGTTGCTCTTATAGGGCAACCTTATTTTCCTTTTGTTAATTGTAGTTGTTTTGCATTTAGGCTTTACTTCAAATGGTGAAATAGTGGGGTGGTGGGGCCGGGATTGGGGCCGTCTACAGATTTCATTTGGTTAGATAAAAACATACATGGACTTTGCTTCATTTATCTTTGTCATCTAGATTCATGATTAAGGGAAATTGTGCATTGTGGCTATGTTGATTGAAATCAATATGAGCTTTGCACATGCACATGCTTAGAGAAAGGCAACTTCGCTGAGTTTATTGATGCTAAATATCAATATACTGCTTTTCCTGTTGCCAATATTGATTATGGTTCCTGTTGATTGCATGGGACCTGTTTATTTATTGTCAGTTACATTTAATCATCTTTAACCTATATCTTTGGGTGTGTAAGATATCCACCATTGTGGAAATGCACAAAGTTCAACTTGTACAGCTGATTCTTTTAGTCAACTTTTATTTTGACCGAGGAATATGTTGTCTCCTAATTTTTTCCTTCAGAAATTGTAGTGAGATCTTTTTTCTTTCTTTTTTTTCCCTTCTCCATTGTGACTTTGAGGTTCTTGTTTCATTGTCTCCTCACGTGTTTGGAAAACAGTGTTACATATTGAATGTGATCTTTTTGGATTTTCATTTTTTTTCAAAATTTATAATATATTTTTGATGTAAATATAAATAGACATGATAAAACTGAATTGGATGGGTGAGTTGTGTGTGGTCAATATCTGTTTTGGTGCATCTGTTTCTTATTTCTTGTTATTGACTTTGCAGCTGCTGTCACACTTACTGTGTTCTTAATTTGCTCAGCTACTTCTATTAGATATTTTTGTTCATTGAACTTCCTTTTCCTGCAGAATAAAGATGTAACAGAAGCTATCCAGAAGGTTGCTGCTGCTTATGACTGCAAAATTGTTGAAGGTGTTCTTAGCCACCAATTGAAGCAGTTTGTGATAGATGGAAACAAGGTAATTCTGAGCGTCTCCAATCCCGATACAAGAGTTGATGATGCAGAATTTGAGGAAAACGAAGTGTATGCCGTGGATATTGTCACAAGTACAGGGGAAGGCAAGGTAATATTGAGTGACTCGGTAATCAATTTATATGCTGTTCTCATTGATTTTGTGCTCTTATATGCTTATTTCTGTTGCTTTGATTTTGCAGCCAAAGCTGTTGGATGAGAAGAATACTACCATATACAAGAGAGCTGTAGACAAGAATTATCACTTGAAAATGAAATCTTCTAGATTTATTTTCAGTGAAATTAATCAGAAATTTCCAATCATGCCGTTCACTGCAAGGTATATCTTATGTTGTAACTCAAACTTTTCAGAGTCCTTTTTCTCTTTGCCTTTAATTTAAATTCTTCTTTAAATTTTCTTTGTGATAGAGCTCTCGAAGAGAAAAGGGCTCGGCTGGGATTAGTAGAATGTGTGAATCATGATCTTCTGCAGCCCTATCCTGTTCTTCATGAGAAGCCTGGTAAGAGGTGCCTTGTATCTCATTTGTTTCATTGCATCGGTTTTTTTTTTTTTCTAGTGATTTCTTATTGCTATAATACTTACTTGAGGCTTTGGTTGGTAACACTGCAGGTGATTATGTTGCTCATATCAAGTTTACAGTATTGCTAATGCCAAACGGATCAGATCGGATCACTTCACATTCACTGCAAGAATTGCAGCCTAGCAAGACGATAGATGATCCTGAAATCAAGGCCTGGTTAGCTTTGGGTACAAAGACAAAGAAGAAGGGTGGCGGGAAGAAGAAGAAAGGTAAACTGGGTGAATTAACATACAAAAAAAAGAAGAAGCCTTTGGGCACATAAAACTTATCATTTAATCTGCTGAGCATGGTTATTATTGACATGTAATCTCTGCATTCTTGAATGTTGCAGCTAAGAAGTCTGGTGAAAAAGCTGAGTCAACAGAAGCTGAACCCATGGATGCATCAACAAATGGGGCTGCTGCGCAAGAATGAATCTTTATATAGATTTTGCCCATTTGTCAAGTTTTGGAACTCTATTCACCTTGTTGTATCTGGTTGGTTGAGAAATTTTTTAATAGCGTCTAGACATTGATTGATCCTAATGGGATTTTCCTTCCTTCGCCGTTTTCGAATTACAGCTGCTACTTCCTCTTTCTTCCAACTTCTCATGACGATCCATATCCTGTTCCTTCCCCCATTTTAAAAGTTCAGATGGCAAAAGGTTTTCTTCATTTTAACTATGTCTAGTATTGAACTAGTTTGCACGCCCATGTTTCCAAAATTTGTTCGAATGTCATGGAGATGTTTTATTTTAAAAAATGATTGTTTTAAAAATTCTGTCTAGATGGTTTTTCATTTAAAAAAAAAAGTTCGTGTGTTTAATATAATAAATTGGGAGAATGGTGTCAATAAATGATAGTCACTTATCTGAATCAATGAAGATGTATTTATCTTGTTTTTCAATTTTTGTTATCTAATTATTGAATAATGGTTGTTTTTAGTTTTATTTTATGATTGTCAACGTTAACAAAATTATAAAGGTTGACTGTTGTTTTCAAAATTAACAAAAAATATTTCAATTTAATTTTTATAAGAAAACTATTATTAGTATTATTACTTTCTCATCATAGTAATTACAAAAATAATTATTAAAATTCAAATAAAAACATATAATATTGTTCAAGAACGCTGTCAAAACTTCGAATTGCATGATAATTTTTTAGTTGAGTGGCAAATAAATGGGGGGGAAAAAAAACCAGGTACAAAAAAACGAGAAAAAAAAAGCCAGGTGCGAGAGGGTCTAAAGACAAGGCCGGCGCACCATACCTTTATTTAATTTTTTTATTCCTTTATTTCTTTTTAAAATAAATCCGAGCAGACAATAGGTGTCTGCTTGTGTAGAAGATAACATGTTGTATACTTGGGTTTTTTTTTCCCCAGCCAAATGGATGAAATTGGATAGAAGAGCAAGTTTTATTTTATATATTTTCAAATAATTCATTTTCAACAAGTTTTTCATCAAAACACATAAGAAACACCCAACAAATCTCAATAAATTCACTTGTGCTTTTAAAATAGTAAAAAATTAGTTGAAAACCAAAAAATCAAACAATTTTTTTCAATCTTTCAAATCTTTTTTTTTAGCAATATGAGGATAAAAAACTATTATTTGTCAAAACTCTTATCATTGAATGAAATATTTTGACAGCAAACTTAATATTTAATATTTTGGTTGTTGGAATCGCATAAACCAAATACTCTCTTTGTCAACAATAATCCTTACTTTTTTAATTTTAATTCTTAACCACGATAAAATCCTAATTTTGCAAAATCAAAACCTAATTAATCTTTGATTACTTTCAAAATTTAGGAAATGTGAGATAATGCAAATTAAAAGAAATTTAAACAAAAAATCATGGTATTATAACTTGGAAGGATGAATTTGAAAATGTCAAAATTAGATGGCTAAAAAGACTAGCAAAATCAAAATAAACAATGTAATCTATAGTATCTCTGAAGGTGGGTTATAGTAAAATGTCCACCTTTTTCAGTTATATTTATAATAATTGACATAGAAATTCAATTTATGTTTTTTAATTATTGTTTATATATTTAATAAATGAGTTAACATATTCATATTATAATCAAATTTGACTTATAAAAATTACCTATCAAATCCATTTAATTATACTAGAGTTAAATCAAATTCAACTCAAGATCGAATCTATTAACACTTCTAACTAATATCTCCATCCTATTTATAAAATTAATAAAATTTGTTATTTGTAATGTTAGGTGGTGTGAGATTAGGATGTTTGAAAATAACCGCACATATATGTTGTTGTTTTATTAGAGGAAGCTAGATAAGTAGCAATCTTGTTTATATATGTGTTAAACAATTTATTTTATAATTTAACTTAACTTTTAACTATTTTTAAAGTTTATAATTTTGACATTTATATTATAGGTAATGTGTACTCTGTACAAATATGATAAATTGACAAGTGCCCTTGTATTTTGCAATAACATGATGGACATTTGAATGATAGCAGTTCACCTGCTATCATCAAAGTAAAAAATAACAATTACAAATGGTTATACCATGATGACACTAATGTATCATAATGGAATGCATGGATAAACAAGATATTTATACAGTTACATCCTGTGATTATACAACAAGTATACATGATTTGGTATATAGTAATGATGCATTATGCTATTACATCAGATCTTGATCAAATTCCCCTATAAACAGACTTGCAATACGAGCAATATACGCAACAGATTCAAAATATTATAAATAATCATAACTTCTTAAAATTAATACATGTTGATATATCTAATTTTATTTATGGAGGATTTAATATATGTACTTGATTGATATTAGGTTGTCTTGTTGTTATGACGGTATTGAGATGTTGTCTTTATGCTTCGTAATCTTGATGAACACACCAATAATATTACCACATGTCTTATTAGTTCATTATTTGCTACATAGTACTTGCAAACTCTAAAAAAATATTGAGTCTTGATGATGACATGGTCAAGAATGAAACCATTTAAACTAGAGGCATCCATGTTATTGATAAACTTGGCCCATCAGTAATAGACGATATAGGCATATATAGACTTGCTTATATGCTATTAACAATTATATTGTGTTATTTTGTTAATTATAAGTTTGTAATTTATTTACATGTGTTTTTGTATATTTAAAATATTTTTTTATTACAATATATAAAAGAAATATTCTTGATTAATATTTTTTTATGCAATTAATCCTAAATCCAAAAGAGATTTTAATTTCAACATGCTTCATAAAAGTTTAATTACAAAACATGAAAATAGAAAAAAAATTATACTTGTTATGAAATTCATTAAAAATCAAAAAAGGTATTTTAACTTTAAATTTCATGAAAACCATATATATATATATTGCATAAAATGTGTTTTTTGTGCAATTCACTCTAAATATATATATTGCATAAAATAAATCCAAAAGAATTTTTGATTATAAGGTGATTGAATTTCCTTCCAAAATGAGATTAGGGCTTTGAAGTCTGTATTTTAGAGTTACGAGTTTAGAAATTGAATTTATGACTGATTTATTTTTAAAGGTTAGGAGTTTTAAGTATGTATTTAAAACTTAATGTTTAATATTTGATTTTTGGATTATAGTAAGGGTTAGTATTTTTGGTTAAGTTGTTTGGGGCTATGGATTTTTATCTTGATTAGTTTTTATTATTAAATTCTAGGGTTAGAAATTATATGGGGTTTGGATTAATGTTAGTTTTTATGGTTCAAGGATTAGAGTTTGAGGTTTGAATTAAAATTAATGTTTATGGTTTGGATCAGGGTTTAGTTAATTTTTTATCATTTAACATTTATAGTTAATGGTTAGTAATGTTTATGCCATAGTTGGAGCTAGTGATTAGATAGGATTTGACCAATATTTCTAGTATTGTTTAAGGTTTTAATTTAGGGTTCATTTTTGTTTGATGTTTGATATATATTGTTTTTTTTTCTAAATATGACATTTATCAAATATTATATATATCAATTAGGACTTCGTTATATATTATATTTGGGAATCACAATAAGTATAAAATTGTGCTCTTTTGTTAATAATTTTAATAGCCATGCTGTTTTATATATAAAAAATAACTTTATATTCTAATACATGAAAATAAACTTATCTAAAGGATAAAAACATTCTTTTTGTTTAATAACAATGGTTTGAGACAATATGCAACCTTAAAGAAGGTAACAAGTGAATTTTTTTTCTTCTTTTTATAAGAAAAATCTTCCAATAAGATATCAATCTTCCAATAAAATATCACCTTCACCAAAATAATCTTTTCAATTGTCATGCACAAAGAAAAAAAAATTAAATTAGACCCACATCTCATTATATCAAAAGTTAAAAGAGCTCAATCTTTTACTATGCATATACTTTTTTTTTTTTTGCTTTGCACAAATAAATTTATTATTTTTACCCTTGCCCCACAAAAACAACTTGTCATGCTAAGTGGATAATATAGTCTTTTCAAAAAAATTTAAATATCATTGCTAAATTTAAAAGATTCATTATAATCATCTCATATTTTTATAGCACAATAAAACAACTATAATTCCCCTAAGAGTTATTTCTATTTAATTACTTTAACAGAGATTTTTGGTTTTTTATTTTTCTAAAACAGAATGACTAAATTGCCCCTAAAATGAAATTTTCTAAAATTTGCATCCAGAGGTGTTTTTGTCATTTCCTATAGATTTTCTATTATTATTAAATTGGGTAGGGGTTATTTAATTTGTTTTAATTTTTAAACACAATTTGAAAAAAAAAGGTAAGCGTATATTTCAGCATGTAAGGTGATTCTGTGCTATCTAAAAAGCGCACGAGCTACTATTTGATGGAAGAACACTAGCTTTTGCTATGATATTTGAAGCTCCACAACATCCATTTCCACGTCGGGTAACGCATATGGTGTTTGCAATGATGGTTTGTCACCAACCACCACTTCCTTTGCTTTTCCCCTTCTCACTCTTCTTCCCAATTGAATATCATGATGACCATTAGAATTGTATCCTTTTATTTTATTACATTTCATGTTTGGCTTTAAATATTTTGATTTTTAAGTTTGATTCTTTATCCTTTTATAAAATTTTAATTTGTTTTTAATATCATCATTGGATATATAACTTTAATTTTTAATTTCTTCAAGCTTGATCCTTGTTTTTTTAATTTTTATTTTTAATTTGGATTCTTTGGCAAATTTAATTTTTCTTTTTAATCTCACCTTTCAATTCAAAGTTCGATTATATTTAAGATTATACTCTTAGTTTTTTTTTTAAGATTTTGATTCGCATCCCTTTTATCAATTTTTAATTTGTTTTGAATTTCATTCTTGAATCCATTGTTTTTTATTTATTTCAAATTTGGTCTTCATTCTCTTGATTTTTTCTTTGTTTTTGATTCTTTTGTTAATTTGGTGTTCTTTTTTGTCAATTTTACCCTTCAATTTAAAGTTTGATGATATTTAAAGTTAGACCCTCGTTGGTTTGAATTCAAGTTTTAATTCTTAGCCCTTTGTTTTTTCATTTCATCTTTGAATTCATAATTTGAATTCTTTATTTTTTCTAAATTTGATCCTCATTTTCTTTATTTTTATTTTCTGTTTAGGATTGTTTGTTAATTTGATAGTTCTTTTCAATGTTACTTTTCAATTCAAAGTTTGTTGATATTTAAGATAAGGTCCTCAAAATTTTGTTTATAAATTTTAGTTCTTAACCCTTTTATCAAATTTTAATTTGTTTTTAATTTTATCATTAGACATAATAATGATTTTTTATTTTTTCAAATCCGATCAACATGCTCTTGATTTTTATTTTTTTATTCTTTTGTTAATTTTTATTTTTTCATTTAATTTAAAATTTTAGATAGTTAATCATTGGCAAGTATAGAGTCATATGTTATGTGAGTTGACCCGAGTTAATCTAAATTAATTTTTTATTTTATTTTATTAAAAAATAAAAATAGCTAATGAGATTCAACTCGGTTTTGACTAGGTTTTTATATAGGTTATCTAGGTCATGGGTTAACCAAAGTTTTTGATTGTTTTACATCAAATTAATTCTCTGTAGATTTCTTTTGAAACCCAACCTATTATTTTTTCTTTTATTAGGTTATCTCATTCACGTAATCACGTTGAGTAGTTTTGATAATTTTATTTTGATTTGCTAGTTTGTTATTTTATTTTTTATTTTTTAATTTTATCTATATATATTTGGATTTTAAAAATTGATGATTACATTTTTTTTAATTTTTAATAATATCAAATATTTTGTTTTTGTTTAAATACATTAGCTTCACTTAAGCATCATCTTTTTACATTACAAAAAATTCGGCTCGACCCATAGCGAAATGAAGCCGACCTTTATAGTGCAAGCTAAAAAAATGTACGGACAGAGACTCGCACCAACCCATCTGCTTCCAGCCCCCTTAAACCCAAAGCCCTAAAATATGTAATGATCAGCTCTTTTGTTCTCCTCTTTAATCGACAAAAAGTTAAATAAAATAAAAATGGCAACTACTAGTAGTTCCTCAGTTTCAAGCGAGCCAGAGCACAACTCCAAATCAAGAGAATTAGAAGAAGAGAACGCTACTAAAACAGGAGCTGCCGACGATGAGGATACCGGAGCTCAGGTTGCACCAATCGTTAAGCTGGAAGAAGTCCCTGTCACTACCGGCGAGGAAGATGAAGATGCCATCCTTGATCTGCACTTATTTTTTTACAAAAAATGGTTTTTCTTTCTTTATTTATTTTTAAATAAAATGTGAATGTTTGTTAGTGTTTTTTCAGGAAGGCCAAATTGTATAGATTTGATAAAGAAGGGAATCAGTGGAAAGAGAGAGGAGTTGGAACTGTGAAGCTTTTAAAACATAAAGAATCTGGCAAAGTTCGTCTTGTTTTTCGCCAATCTAAGACTCTCAAGGTCTGCGCTAACCATCTAGGTCTGCATGTCTTTATGACTATTATTTTGTCGAAGGGACTCTAATATATTCTTCTCCTCAATTTCTTGATGGGCTTCTCTTATTTTGTCTGTTAATTTTACCATGAATATATAATCCTGGGATAAAGCAATGCTTGTGGTTTGAATTCGTAGTAGAGACGGGACATGGATTATCTCCCCCCCCCCCTCTTTTATAATTTGAACTTATTTCTGGCAAATAATTGTCTTGTTGTGTTGTATGATGTGTATCAGTTCTGCCTACAATTAACGTGCAAGAGCATCATGGAAATGACAAATCATGTCTGTGGCATGCTGCTGATTTTGCTGATGGGGAATTGAATGATGAGCTTTTCTGTATCAGATTTCCTTCGGTTGAAAATATTCATTGTTCTCCTTGATCTGTTATTATTTCCATGATCTTCTGGTGTTTTTTGATTGAGATTGTCTTCTTTCATGCTTTGCTGTAATTTCTTCGGTTACCTTCCTTTCAAAATTTGAATGGAAGTATCATTGGAGTTTCCTAACAGCCACGTATCATGGTGTAACTGGAACGATGAGTGGACCAGATATTATTTTGGATGTGTATTTTGCCTTTTGGGCTGGCTGCACAGAATTCTATGTTGATATTTTTTTGCATGATGATGCAGTTGCTGATTTGCACGTGTGAATTCACTTCAGTGGTTGAGCATTTTAGGTGAGACATGGGCACAGCTATTGGTGGTTGATTAGCAAGTTTGCCCAGTGCCCACCTAGTGGACCTAGTATGGCTCATGGATTTGCCCCTTTTGGATTTTAAGCACAAAACGGATATCTTAAAAAGCGTAATTCAATTAAATATCACTCAAAATGCACTGTGAGCAATTAACCTTGTAATAAAATAGTGATTGAACTCATTTCGTCGTAGAATGTATAAGATGTTTGATGTGCATAAATTATATAAGTTTAACCTTGATATTGCACAATTTCTTGCAAAAATGCTTAATTTTTTTTCCTTAACTTTTGAAACTGCATTGTATTCCATATTTTTTTTCAGCTTGAAGCTGAGTTTTCTTCTTAGATCGAGTATGTAAAAATAAATTGTGTACTCCTTATGTTTGTGACTTTGATATGGTAATAAGTAGGCTAGTTTATCTTGTTAAAAGTAAAATCATGGAAACGCTGTAAGATTGTTCATTTAAAATAGGCTGATATCAGCAGTAATATTGTATCTTTTAAGTTCTTGGTAACTTGTAGTAAGAAAATGTGATGCTGAGTTTTCAAATCCTACATGAGAAATGCTAGAAGTCTGATCATTGTTGTCTTTGGTCTGACTTCCATTTTTGTGTCTATATATGCTAGTCAAATGTGGAGAAGCTGTTCTCTGTTTATGTTGCATATGAAACATGATTAATCATGCAATTGTCACATGTTCTCTCGTGATCTGCCATGCATGAAGCAAGTGAATTCTTGAGTGTGGGTTTGTAATATCTGGCGTGATGCTTTGATTTTTATTAGATTGCAAAACTTTCAAGGAGACTGTTGAAGAGGTGGCTGAAAGTCAGGGAAAGAATGAAGAGAGTAAAGATGCTGCAGATGCAGCAGGACTCCTTGAGAAGTTGAGTGTTGGGGATGGTAAGACCGAAGAAAAAGAAAAGCAAGCCAAAGAGGTTAGCCAAACTGTAGCTGATAAAGCATAGGAAGATGGAGAAAAGGAGGACGGGCCTGCTTCATCTACATAGCGCTGAGCTCAGTTGTTTGGTCGGTCCGGATAAAGTTTACATGCACTTGGGTCAAGTTAGTGGTCGTAGTTTTTGCCCACAGGTTTAGACGATTGCTGGTTTACGTAGCAGTTCATTGGCTGTGTTGGAACCTGTGGATGGCATTGGTTTGCCTGTTGTTCAATTAGGGGTCATAATTAATAGATTTATAGTCTTAGGACCCTTTTTCTTGGAAAAAAAAACCCTGGTACATAGTCTGAAAGAGTGAGTGAGTGCTTCATCTTTGGCCCTTTTCACTTCTCTAAATCGAGTTTTCATCTATGCTTTCTGATGTTTAAATTTAGAGCTCCTACTTATATAATGTGATGCTTGTATTTTACCGTACTATTTTGCGGCTCAGATTATTTTTCTTAATGCAAAAGGAGTATATAGGCATTGCTAACTTGACTAGTATTGGATGCTGGTTTTTTGAAATATTAAAACAACGATAGTAATCTGGATGGATTTTTATTTTGAAATATTGGCTGAATGTTTTTTTTTTTAAATGATAACATAATAAATTAATTTTAATTAATCTTTTCTGTTAATTAATTGAATTCGTAATTTGAATTATAAAATTATAAAATTTTTATAAAAGATAAATTAAAGTTATATTTTTAATTGTAAAGGATAAAATTTTAAAATAACTTAGATTAACTTATAAAAAACTTACCAAGTAATGAATTGTAGGATGAATTTAATAAGTTCGTATCAATGATATTATATTTTATGATAATTATATGTGCCTGCGTGGTTATTATTATTATTATTATTTTGCATTAAAAAGACTAAAATAAAAGAAGCAAGCTTAATTTTTTAAACTGAATAACAAATGATGAATTATTATTATTATTATTATTATTATTTAAGTTTAAAGGATGAGGTATATGGGACTGAAATAATAAAAGCATGGTTCAATTTGTTGTCAGTTAAATAAAAAAAAAATAAAGGAGAATTTCTTTTTGAAGTCCAGGGGGAAAATTCACTGAAAACCAGAAAGATGAGAAGGTAAGGTGCTTGGGCCTCCCAGCGAAGACCCAACATTTAGGCCTCAATAGAAAAAAGCCCAGGCCCCATTCTTTCAGCAGAAACATCGAACGTCATTCAAACCAAAATTTGACTTTAAATTGTTCACACACACAAAAAAAAAAAACACTTAATTTTGTGTCTTCTACCTCCAGACACTTGTCTATTTATTTCTTTCCCACTATTCTATTGTAATTCCAACGAAAACAGAAACTAATGGACACCAAGATAGGATCTCTTGACACTTGCAAACCACCAAGCGACGACATGATCAACCCAACTCACGCCACCGTATCAACCATCCAAAACTCAGTCTCATCCACCATTGTCAACCCATCCCAGTCGACACTGGGTCGCCACCTCGCTCGCCGACTCGTCCAAATCGGTGTCACTGACGTTTTCTCTGTCCCTGGTGACTTCAATCTCACCCTCCTTGATCACTTGATCGCCGAGCCTGGCCTCAACCTTATCGGTTGCTGTAACGAGCTCAACGCGGGCTATGCTGCTGATGGATACGCACGGTCGCGTGGTGTTGGTGCGTGTGTTGTCACGTTCACTGTTGGTGGACTCAGTGTGCTCAATGCTATTGCTGGTGCTAATAGTGAGAATTTGCCTGTCATATGCATTGTTGGTGGGCCCAACTCGAATGATTATGGGACTAACAGGATTTTACACCATACCATTGGCTTGCCTGATTTTAGCCAGGAACTAAGATGTTTCAAGACCGTTACTTGCTATCAGGTAATTGGAAATTGCTATTGGTTTTTTTTATTAACAAGTTAATTATGTCGATTAATGGTATGTGGGGGTTTGTTGATAGGCTGTGGTGAATAACTTGGAGGACGCACATGAGCAGATAGATACTGCTATTTCAACTGCTTTGAAAGAAAACAAGCCTGTTTACATCAGTGTTAGCTGTAACTTGTCAGCAATCCCTCATCCTGGTTTTAGTCGCGAGCCAGTTCCATTTTCGCTCTCCCCCAAGTACTTTTCTTCTTCTTCTTTTTTTGGATTCTTGATTGATCCTTGCTTTTAAATTTCTTTGGTCAGTAGCCAAAATCATGGTGATTAGATACTTGTTCTATTAATTTTTCTTGTACAGAATGAGTAATGAATTGGGCTTAGAGGCTGCAGTGGAAGCGGCTGCCGAGTTCTTGAACAAGGCAGTGAAACCTGTTTTGGTGGGTGGCCCTAAACTAAGACCTGCACATGCAAGTGAGGCATTTGTGGAGTTAGCTGATGCATGTGGTTATGCGCTCGCTATTATGCCATCGGCTAAGGGACTTTTGCCAGAGCATCATCCACATTTCGTTGGGACTTATTGGGGTGCAGTGAGCTCTGCATTCTGTGCTGAGATTGTGGAGTCCGCGGATGCTTACTTGTTTGCTGGACCTATTTTCAATGATTATAGCTCCGTTGGGTATTCTCTTCTTCTCAAGAAGGAGAAGGCGATTATCGTGCAGCCTGATCGTGTGGTGGTTGCAAATGGACCTGCATTTGGCTGTGTTCTGATGAAAGATTTCTTCGTGGCTCTTGCGAAGAAGATCAAGCCCAACACTACTGCTTATGATAATTACCGAAGAATATTTGTTCCTGAGGGGGAACCATTGAGAAATGCACCCGAAGAACCTTTGAGGGTTAATGTTCTGTTCCAACATATACAGAAGATGCTGTCTAGTGAAACTGCCGTGATTGCTGAGACTGGAGACTCGTGGTTTAACTGCCAGAAGCTGAAATTGCCAAGGGGATGCGGGTAAGCAATTGAGAGTTTGATATACGATGTCATGACTGTTTGATTTGAGTTGAAAGATATAATAGTGTATGTGAAATTGGATTTGTAGGTATGAGTTCCAAATGCAGTATGGATCTATTGGTTGGTCAGTTGGTGCTACTCTTGGGTATGCTCAGGCTGTGCCAGAGAAGCGGGTGATTGCTTGCATAGGTGATGGTAGCTTTCAGGTAGACAACCAGTTACACTACACTGAACTTTGTGTTCTCCTCCATGGCTAAAATTCAGATTTTGACATATTGAAGTCCTTATCTATCCATGAAATCATTATTTGTAGTTTGTGAAAAAAAAAATTTGGTTATGAATTACATACGCTTTTTTTCTTCTGAAATTTGATATTTAATCCATTACTTATGCTCTTTGAATTTCTTACAGGTAACTGCTCAAGATGTGTCTACGATGCTACGATGTAGACAGAAGACCATCATCTTCCTCATCAACAATGGTGGATACACAATTGAAGTCGAGATCCATGACGGTCCTTATAATGTGATTAAGAACTGGAACTACACTAGCTTGGTTGATGCCATCCACAATGGTGAAGGCAAGTGCTGGACAGCCAAGGTGAGCTTGTGACTAAGTAGTTCATTTGCTTCAATGCATGAATATCAATGTAGTAAAATCAAGTATCTGACATCATTTTCTGAACTTGACATTTCAGGTGTTCTGTGAGGAAGAGCTGGTTGAAGCGATTGAGACAGCAACAGGACCGGAGAAGGATAGCTTGTGCTTCATTGAGGTTATTGTTCACAAGGATGATACCAGTAAAGAACTGTTGGAATGGGGCTCTAGGGTCTCTGCTGCCAATAGCCGTCAACCAAACCCTCAGTAGACTTTGAACCTGTTTGGGAATCAACCAATTCCCAAACGAAGCCTTCAGCTGCGTTAGCAAATATGTGATGCTATGGCATGTTGTTTATTGTTTCCTTGAGTACAAGAGTTTGTGATCTTTGTCTACTCTGTTGATTTCGGTTTTTATTCTCTTTCAATTTGACTGTCTATTACAGAATCTAAAGCCTCATTTCTATTTAATGTTTCCTTTCTGACAAGTTCTCTCCTTTTCATCTTTCTTGTTTCTATGTGATTGCCTTGACAAGTTAGAGAGAGAGAGAGAGGGAGAGAAAGCAATAGGCATGAAATATACAAAAATGAACATGCCCTGCACCTTTCAGAAACTGTAGATTGTGGATCGTGACTGTATATACCTTGCCCGCTGCTGATGCGAACACCCTCTAAAATGCAGGTGATGATGGAAATTAGAACTTGAAAGGATCATATTTACAACCCTTCATTTTTACCAGTTGTCGGTCTCACTGCAGCAGAGATGGAGTGACTCAGAAAGGATGTTCTTTTTCCTGGCCTGGGCTGAAGGGGACTTGTGAAAGCATCGTGATATGCAACGTATCCTAGACAGAACTTGGCCTGTCAAAATTGAAGTCGGAGATGACAAGTTCTTTTGCTATTTTGTTACTAATCTTGGCCAAAGTTGTATCATTTTTACAAGTGAAATGGTTTCCCGATCAGGCAACATATGCCCCCAATCCGCTAATCATCCATGTTCATTAGCAATATCATAATAATGAGTATGATGCTTCAGAACATCTTAAATTCCCTCGAAATTCTTTGACGAAGTGAACGAGTGATTTTATCACTGGGCCAACACTATGTTGTGATAAAATCAACATTTTTGCTAAAATACTAAAATCCAAGCACCCAATTCTGAGGCGAGAAGTGTCTCCCGTCCGAGGAATGCAATTTTCCCACCGAACAATTAGGGCTCTCAGGATGAATATCTGATCCACGTTAGTGGGCCGAAGAAAGTGACATCAGCACAACCTAATTGCGGGACGCTCCGTGGATATTATTGGTTAAATTTCAAGTTACGTTGCCATGAACTAATCTAAATTTTTCTTTGGATCATAAATATAACTTAAAAAATCACTTTGGTTTCTGAAGTTTTAAACTTTTACTTTTCAATCTACAAATATCATTTTCATCATATTTCAATATTTGTGTTATGAAAGATGAGAGAGGAAGACGCTTGAAAACAGTAGGAAAGAGAGAATTCATCAAGCCACATAAAAAAAATTAATCTAGTTTAATTTAGAGCAGAGGGTTTGATGATGGTAATTTTGCCCACCAACCATGTCAAAAAAAAAAAAGAAGAACCCACACTCATAAAGCTTTTTAAAACTTGATATGATTTCTAGTTTTTAGGATGATTTTAGAGTAACTTTAGGGTTAGAAATGGAGTAATTTAGGTTTTTAGATATTTTAAAGGTGTTTTTTTAATTAAAATAAATAAAAAAAAATCAGTTTTGGTTAAAAAATTATTGCATTAGATAATAACTATCTTAATCTTTTAAATATGGAGCGGATGACCAATATAACAAAAATAAAAATACCTGGGAAGCTGGCTTAATTTTCTAGGAAAAAAAATCTTTATTTTTAGAATTTGAAATAAATTTATATTTAAATTAATAATTTCAATTTTATTTCAAAAATCATTTAATTATATCTTTTTTTAAAAGAAATTAAGCTTATATGGTTATTTTTTAAATTATTTTTTTAACAACCATACATATGCCTAATATGGGATAAAATGTAAAATAAATAAATTATACATGAATTTTCAATATAAATAAAGTATTTTTTTATAAATTAATTATTCTTTAATTTCATATGGTCTGAAGATTTTTTTTTTAATTTGTGTTTAGAACTCACTTTTTAGATTATGCTGTTATGTGATGTGTTTTTTTCATTGTGAAAACATGAGGAATTCAAATATTTATTTTAATTAGATTATTCTTAATTTTTTTTAATAAAGTCCTTATATTATATATCTCAAACATGACGTGATTTATTCTATTTAAAATAAAATAATTCAATTTTTTTAAATTATATTTATTAAGAAATCAAATGGCATGAAGTACTCAACTACACATAGTATTGTAAACGATACTATAGCACGATAGCACAATAAAAATGCTGCTTTTATTATTTTCTGTAATATTGCCAAGGTAATGTTTTTTGTTTTTGTTTTCTTTGCTAAAAGCATTAGGTTTTACTTAGTAATTGGAAACAGATCACTTCTAACTAGTGTTGAGTCTAGTATGACAGGCAAGTACAAGATTATTTAGTCTAATTTTTAACCAAACTCAAAAATTTTTAATTTTATTTTTTTTACCTTTTTATGTAATTTTTTTATATGATAAATAAAAAATAAATTGATAAGATTTTTTTATATTATATAAAAATTAAATAATAATAATATTTTTTCATTTGAAGTTGAGTTGTATTAAATAATATTGGTTGGGCCCACTAAACTAGCAAGATCCAATAGTGTTGGACCTTGTTGATCTAATAGTGTTAAGTTTTTTTTAACTAAACAAGACCATGTAGAATTAGGTTATGTTGCCTAACATGAGATAATAGCGTTGAGCTCCTTTTTTAGTAATGTTGGGTTTAACTGTTTAGCCACACCTAATAGCTTTTGAATTTTTACCCAAAACTATTTTTGGATTTGACTTGATTACTAAATTCAATACTATTAAGTTTAACATTAACTTTAAATTTAAAATATTTAATATATTATTTATATTTTTTATATACTTTTTACATTAAAAAAATATTATTGACTTGTTAGAAATACAGATTAATATGCTAATATCATATAAATTGTCAATACAAGATAATTATATTTATTTATTAATTTGATTCAACAATAAAGATATTTTTTTAATTGGCTTGCATGTCAACTAAGATTAAATCTCTCTCTAGATAATCTTAAATATAAACTCCAAGAAATTTAAATATTTTCCTATTTGCTAACCCTAAAATTTAAACCTATGTATTTAATAAATTATTTTGAGCCAAGAAAGAGAGTAAATATTCTAAGCCATCGTGTTAACTTATTGAAGTTAGTAGAATATTGTTTTATATTGTTTGGTGGTGCTAATCAATATTTCATAAAAAGTTACTTGTAAATACAAGGACTAATTTATCTTCTTTGATCAGCTAATTAAAGTGGGCATCGCAAAACTTATTTAGTTATTAATTAATGGGTAAATTTTAAATCTGTCTCTCTCAAGTTTCAAGTTTACATGTTTTCTCAATTTTATCTAAAACTTTTGATTTTTCTCAACCAGCCTTCATTTTTTTATTTCAATCAGATGTTACATATTTTATTTTCACTCCAGTTTTTTCTCTCCATCCATTTCCAATAGCAACCGAAAACATGTTCAAGTTTCAATTCCATCCCTGAAGTTTATGAAATATCTCAATATCAGCTAAAAAGTAAAGAGAAGAAGAGAGAGCTGAGATTGACAAAAATAAAAACAGACATTAATTGGAAAAGCCTTTTTTTAGTAAAATAAATACTGTGAAACTTGAGAAGATTGGTTCCTCAAGAAACATCCTAATCCTACCATCTTTAATTTCAATTTATTCATTTTTACCTTTTAGATTATATTGATACATTTCATTAATGTTAGGGATTAAATTGTATTTACACGCATTTTTCATTTCTACTCTAATAAAAACGTACGGAAATGAAAAGTCGAACAAGTGTTGAAGTTAGGGGATGCAAATGAAACGAATAGAAGATTTTAGATAAAATCGAAACTACACATAAATTAAATTCACGAAGAACAGTACAGCGAGTAACCCTGGACTAATGACTGCCACTAATACCTGAAGGTCAATGATACCACCAGCACGCCACAACTCAAGCGTACTTTTAACCATATAGAGTATAGACACAGAGAAGCACTAAAAGTAATAATTCTTACTATCAAATGCATCATACTGCGTGTAATTTTCATCAGCTTGGAAGTAGGAATCTGGGCATGGTAGTGAAGACGAAGGATGCACTACGGATGCGAGGTTGCTGTCCAAGTATGAAGGTTGCTCAGTAGGAAGAGAAGCAGAACCAGCAGGAAGATGATAATCAAGAGATCGTTCATCATCCACAGAGTTCATTATAGTTTGGTGAAGCAATATTTGATTCTTTAAGAACTTAACATAATTAATGGCCTCCTCTAACATGGAAACCGTGTCCATCTTTGTCCCACCAGGAACCAAGCTTTGCAAAATCTTGAACCTGTCACTAATACGATGCCTCCTTTCCCTCGCAGCCACACTTTGAGGGTCAGTTGATAACTTCACCCCACCATTGCTTTTCTTGCCACCCGTCCTTTTCTCTTTTCCATTCTTCGGTGCAGAAGATGACCCAGATGAGCTAGGGTTTGTAGTGGAATGGTAGTCCATAGTAGAGCTAGCTAGATCTAACTTATTACATATGGTAGCCATGAAGTCTTGTTCCGGACATGGAAGGGAGGCTTTGAACATGGAACATATTTATAGAGGGAGCAGCATGTGGTCCGTACCATTTCAAATAATTAAAATAAAGAAGGTGTCGTCATGTGAATCAGCTAATCTTTGGCGCAGGATACGGGTGTCCACACTGCAACCAGGACCATAGTCCACGCAAAAGGTAATATTTGCTTCACCTTATTCTTAGTGCCTTGTCTGCTTAAGCTATGGTATCTTTGTATTTGCATATTTACATTTTAATCGGTATGTAATCAGATCTACTTATAGTTTCACTGGTTACTCGTAAAACCCATTGATGATCTGAAATTGCTTTCGTTAGATGCTCTTGTTCACTGGCTAAGCGACTGGAAAAGTATTGTATCACGTATTGTATTTTATCCGTATCGTGTATGTCTTATAAAGTATTGCATTTCAAGTATCTATGGACAGAAACTATATATTTTTCAAGAGATCTATATAGAAAATGCATGATCATCAGTACGAGTTTCTTCTCTACAAGATCTGTGGCCCAGGGACCCCCCATAAGACAATTACAAATTGAGTGGGCAACCGAGAGAGAAAGAGGGAGAATTGTCTATGGGACTGGGTCAGGTGTGAAGAGAGGGGCTAAACGAAAGGAAGGAGGTGGGGGTCCTGCATCTGAAATCGAAGTGCACATATCATGGGAGCATGGTGGGTCTTAATAATGTACGAACGATGCCATTTTTTCCTAAGGTTACGAACTGTTCATTCAAAGAGAACAACTATCCATGCTCTCTTGAATCGGTACTTTTTTATAAGAAAATAAAAGATCAGCTTGGGCTCTTCTTTTCTAGAGAATTTTGGAACAAAGTTGTTTCAAACGGGTACTAAGATTCAAGTAGATCCATCTTAAAAGCATCGTTGAGATCCCACCATCTGGGAATAGGAAGTCTAATAGAAAAGGAAAAGGTTCAATTTGTAGAGGGGGTGCGCTAGCGGTAGGCAGCCCACCAACAAAATGTTGATAAACTGTGCGTGTATCTGATTCTTGTATATAAAGGCTAGCTATCACTTCTTTTTCTATCAATTAGAGCGAAAACAAAGAAAATAGTGAGTAATCCAGTAGAACAAACACAAATGTAGATCCCACTAGATTGGATCTGCGCTATGTTGTGGGCTGACAGTGTTTTGAAAAACGTAAGTAGAACTCAATACTCGGTTTATTAACTTAACTATATGTAATAGAATCAGTTAATTTAATAATTTAGTTTAAATTAAAAATAACAATAGAAAACACATAGTAAAAGAAACACCTGACAATATTAAACAAAAAAATAATTCATTAATTTCATACCTGTAAAGAGAAGAAAGAAAAAATTGCTAGAGGTCTTTTGCTACTCGATCATGGACATTGCTCACAACCAAAAAAGCTTGTTGAATTGGTTCAAACTTCACTGCAAGAAGACGTTAAAAAAAGCTACATAGTTTGCTAGAGCAATAACCTGTAAAAGCAAATTGAACAAAATATAGTGAAAATATAGTGAAGTGAGTATATATCTGTCTATATTCAATTAATATATTCTATTTAATTAAATAAAAAATATTTGGAGAAAGTATATCTAATAAAAAACAAAATATAAAAAATCCTAGATAACCCAAAAAAAACAAAAGGATGTAGAAAGCATGTAAAAAAATACGAAGCGTCATCTTTGATAAACTAAATATTGAAGATTAAAATCTAAAAAAAAATTGCTTAAAAGAATGATAAAAAGAAAAGGCAACCCGTAGCGAATATCCTTGAGCTGGGTTAATTCTCTAAACTAGAATTTATGAAATTTCAAAATAGAGTTAACCAAGAAGCTTAAATTCAAATCAATTTAATATTGAATGATAAAATTGAGTGTAAAAAAACACAAAACTAAACAATTTAGCAAATAAGAAAAAAATTTAATAGAAAAAAATGATCAAAGATGAAATCATCAAATGATATAAATAGAAATTAAAAGAAAAGGGACTAAATAAAAAAAATTTTAAAGTCAAATGAGAATAAAATTAAAAAAAACATTCAATTTTCATGAGTTATTTCAAATAAATGAAATATCAACTAAAAGATCATGAACTAAATAAAAAAAAAGAGAAGTAAAAAAAATCAAATGAAAACAAAATTGAAACAAATTTTGATTTTCCTAAGTTATTTGAAATAAAACAGATATCAGCTAAAAGATTAAAGATGAAATCTAAAACAAAAAAAAAAGCTATGGGGTTGATTTAAGAAATTGCAGGGTAGGGTGCAAGAATTAAGGGGGAGAGAAGGAAAATAAAATTAAAAATTGAAACGATAGTTAAAGTCAAACCAAATCTTTATTTTCTACACACATCACTTTTATATAAAGGAGACACCAAAATGAATTTAATGATGCCATGAAATGGCATTTTTGGTTGCCAAAATCAACCATACACATTGTCCATAGATAGTTGATGCTTGCCTCACACATGCCAATATTTTTTTTTAATTCCTTTAATTTATTAAAAGATAAAATTAACCTTCTCTTCATCTAATAACTACAAAAAACTAATAGTACAATAACCAAAATACTCATATATCATAGGCAAAAAAAAAAAATTAAACCCTAAGGGCAAAATAGAATTTTTATAGTGAAAATAAAGAAGGATAAGATGAAAACACCTTTTCTAGCCAGCCAAACTATTTTTGTATATGAGGTTAAATTGGTCATTTTATTATGCACTTTATAAGTAAAAATACAAATCTACAAACCAAATGATGTATTAATCTTAAAGGTATTTATGATAATTTACTGTGTAATTTTAAAGTAAATATCCATTTTGCTCCCAATCAATTTAAAAATGTCAAAATATCACCATTGAATAGACATCCATGCGCTCAACCTCTAGCTAAAAGGTTTATTTTAAGGGTAAAGTGACACGACTAAAATATTGATGTCTTTTTCCAAGTGCAGAAGTGTCGAAGTAATAAATAACCTGGTAAAACTGAGATCGAACCACAAAAAAGTTAATTTTACAAATTATAAATGATAATTATAAACAACAACAATAGTAATAACAATAATAACAATAGTAATAACAATAATAGTTGTAGTAGTAGTAGTAGTAGTAATAATAATAATAAAAAAGAAGAAGAAGAAAATAATGAGAACTTTGAGATGAAATATTAATGTAAGGATTAAACAATGATAATAATAAATGTCAAGGTTAAAGGTTCCGCTAATAGTATGTCAGACAAGTATGGTATAAACTCTTATTATTCAATTGAAAACCACACACAAAGGAGGTTCCAATCAGATTATAAATTATTAACATGATTACATTAGTCATCTTATTCGATCAATGCTAATACTTGTAAATCTCGTTAAACATTCATGATTATATCTTATGTTAACAACAAATCAAGTTCCTTTCATAGCTCAAGTGTCGGTTATACCATATAGTATGAGCTATGAAAGTGTCAAGTATTTGTTGTACCAAGTTTTATACAACATAAATCAAGATTAGTCATTTAACAAGTAAAATATTAAAGCGTGAATAAGATAACAAATACAAAACATGTTAGTATCAAATATTAAATTTCATATTAAGTTTATATTATACTTATTCTTACACCATTAGTGTAACATTTTCACCTTAACACAATAAACTTAGCTAAACATAATAAAAGAAAGAAAAATAAATAAATAAATAAAATAAGAACATAAATAAGATAAGAGTTAACTAAGTAAAGAAAAGGAAATGAAAAACATAAACTTGATATTATTGAAAGCAAAACATAAACATTACAAAAAATACAAAGAGAGAAAGCAAGAGCATGATCTTGATCTGGAAATCAAGATGCCTAAATGCATGACAAATGCCTCCTTTTATAATTTAAAATAGAAAATTATTGATTTAATGACTAATTGATGAGTAGGTGACCACTTCTTGACTTGCTGACAATTCTTATCTTCTTTTGTCTGCCTAGAACATCATTGATAACTTCAAAATAGGAGCCACTTGAAAACATAAAAATTGTAGGAAACCATCTCAACTTTCTTGTGTAAAAAATTCAGATTATTTCAACTTCTAAAACTCTAGATATGACCCAAATACTGAACAGTACCAATGCTGAAGAACAGATTCAGACTTCTTTGTTATTGCTCCAATTTGAACTTGAAAATAATTTTTTTAGATCTTGAGCTCCATATGAAAATTGTAGGTCTATGTCTTACTTTTACATCCATTTAAGGAGATCTAAATCTGAGATCTACAGCTCTAGATATGACTTAATTACCGAACAATGTTCCGATTTGGATTGCACCAGCATCTATTTTCTAAGGTTAGTTATCTCTTTGTCCTTTTAATTTCAGTTGTTAGATTCATCAATCAATCCTTTTATTTATGTGATAGGTCTGCATTTAAAATAAACATTTACCATAAATTAAAGGTATCTTATATTATTAGATATATTGTTATAAAATATGTTTTAGTTAAGGAGTTATTGATACTTTAGGTGCAAAATAATAATATAAAACCTTAATAAAAATATACTTTTAAGTATTAATTATAAAGCGGTACATTTACAATTATCATCCATAGTAAATTGTGTTTAGGAGAACAATAAATTCATTATCTCTTTTACTTTTTCCCAAAAAATTGGTTTCAAGTACTCTCTCTATATATATTATTATAAAGAATTTTTATTGATCGCTTCGTAATGTAATGTTTAAGTTATAATTACACAAGCTTTCATTGTTATAGCTAAGTAACTATTGTTATAGCTAAGTAACTATTTTATTGTTGTTATTATTATTGTTATTGATTTAGCATTCAAGTTATTTACTTGTTAGTGAACTGTGATTTTATATCAATTAATTTATGAAAACTTTTATTAAGAAAACCAAACCCACTATACAATTCATTTTCTAATAGACAAATGTTATAATCATGCCCAATAATTTTTTAAAAAAAATCCTAAAAAAAAGTTATCACTTATAACTTGTCTCAAAAAATTTCTTGACGACACCATTTTGTATGCTTTCTACGTGATAATGTTAAAATTTATAATTTTAAAATTTATGGGTAAAATACGAAATTAGCACACAAAATTAAAATAAATGGCAAAACAATATAAAAACAAAAAGTCTTGACAAAAGAATAAAATTTTAGATGTCGTGATTCTAAACCGTGACATCAATTAATTTTCCATGAAATAGATAGAATTATATCATGAGATGACAAATAATTACTCAATTTCTAGCCCCACTGATTCCTTGATTCTAGTTTTGCAGCGAAAGGCTTTTCTTTTAGTCTGTGTGCTATCAGTGTAGAAAAAGAAGCGTATCATCTTACATGGAAACATATATTGTGCAAAGTCAATTATTTCTGCTGCTCTTTAATTGTTGAGAAAATAATATGCATTGTACAAAGTCAATTATTTCTGCTTTTATTTAATTATTAAAAAAATAACATAGAAGTCTTTCATGAAAAATTAATAGTTACCACGGTTTGAAGCAGTAAGATCAATTAAAACTATGTCGTGATTCCTAACCACAACACCAATTAAATGCCGTAGTTTCCAAGTATGACCTCTAAAAATATACCATTTCAGCCATAATTGTTAAATTCAGCCTAGTTTAAAGTTAGAGTTTTAGATTTTTACCTTATCATTAAGTTATCAATATCTATTATTTTTTGTTTTTAAATTAAAATGATATTATTTTAATAAAAAATAAAAATTAATGAATTATAATTAAATTTTTAAGTAAATTTTATTACATCAATCAGTTCACATTCATTTTTTTTCTTTTCTATTTTTTCTTCAACGAGGGTTGATTAAACTCCTGATCAACCCTTAAATCGGATTTATCTTTAAATCAGGTTTCAAACCTATAATTTCATCAAAAAAATTTGTTTTTATGTCATTTCTCTATTTATTTAACTTCTGTACTAATTTTTCAATTTCTCCAAAATTTCGACACCAAGTGAACACAAACTTCTGATTACATTAAAAAAAAAAGATGAAATAGTTTATTGATAGAAATAATTAATTGTCGGTCAGAAAAATATTCTCCGAAAAATTCTCAATAGAAAGATGGGGGGCATTTTCTATGGTTCGGTAACACTAAATCAAGAGGACTTGGTGAGTTCAACGATATCTTCTGGAAAAACACTATGAAGCTTAAGCTAATACAATCTTTGTTCAAGTAACGAGAATATCTTAGGCCTTGTTTAGATCTTATATTGGACTTGGATTTTTTTAAACATATGTTATAAGAGAGATAGTCTAGAGAAATGAGATCAGATAGAACTTTTATTTAGATAGATGAAACTTTATTTATACCTATTTTTTTAATATAAATATTTTAAGAAATATCTAAAATATCTAATATTTAATATAAATACCTTATAAATATCTAGAATATTTATAAAAAAAAATTACAAAGAATTGTATATTATATAAAATATCTATTTATTTTTTCCATGAATCTTCACAATCCATTTTCAAGAGTGAAGCTACCTAGTCTCCCCTGTGATGGTTAAGTACAGATTATAAGCTGAAATTTAATGAAGAAGCAATCTGGGTGACCTATTTTGCTGGCAAACAAGGAGAGAACCACAGAGACCCTTTTTACTCGACACATAGTTCAGTTTGTTACAAAGACGAAACTGAACTGTCCTAATGAAATTCCATGGAAAGGGCAAAAAAAGCTGAAAATTATCTAATCCAAAGAGATGGTGATAGGGAAAGAAGACAAGAACAAGCAGCAAAAGCACGATTGAGGGTAGGTAGGTAGGTAGATAGATAGATAGAAAACCCTACACTTGTTATTATGATTCTTACTTGTTCCTCTGAAATAACCTCCGCTGGCAGCTAGCCTTTCCTGTCCACTCAAAATCTAAACTTTGCTTTTGTCAACCCCCACATCAGTCTTAACACTGATACAACACTGCATTGTGATGGATCATAGCCATAAATTAGCACAAAAAAGGAGTTTACGACAGCTGCTTTTGACTAGACTGATTGCCCTCAGCAGTTAGCTCAGAGAGAGAAAATCATTCGAGGTTTCACGTTCGAGTTCTGCCATTAATTCTTTTGAAGAGTTGCGTATCTTTGTTCGTCTAACTTTACTTTAAGAAGAAGTATACTGAGCTTAAAGTCTGATATAAATGTACTGAGATAGAACCCTCTGGACAAGCGTCGATATAAAAGATGCAATAATAATAATGTTCACCGTAAAATGTACGAGCAGACGATGTACAGAAATGAAAAACAAATACAGAGACTTGACTGATTGACAGTAGAATCATATCAAAAGAAGATAAAACTATAACAAGTCCCAGCACTGTGTGTTGGGATAGGATTAGGTAACTTTTGAAAGAAACGATATAATTGGACTTGACGTAAAGATTCAAGGCCAGGCCCCACGGCCACGGATGGTGGTAACATCGCCTGTAACAAGGAAATGAACAAATGTTTCAGTCCTTTTTTCTGGTTGAGAGGCAATGTTTCAGTCAAGTTAATGCATGCATGTTCTATAAAGCAGCGCAGGCTGCTGGCCTGGTGGTAAGGATTGATTGAGATTGCGGCTGGATTGTGTTTTTAAAATAACTTGAATTTTGTTTAGTTTGAACTTAATTTTTTTATTTTAAATTGTTCTAACATACTAATATTAAATATAAATAAAAAAAACTATCTAATTCTTTACTATGTACACAGGGGTAGCTGTTGTTGCAGTTTCTGATTAACAGAAACGTTACGAAACATGCATGTGATTGTTTTTGTTTCAGCGGTTCATGCCCCAATTTATGCATGCCAAGAGGTTAAAGACCACATTCCTCTCCCTCTTGTAAATAAAATAAATTAAAAAGCAAGGGGGAAGAATTTGTGCTTATTGTGCCTTTGAGCGAGCATTTATCTAGCTCGGTCCATCGGATCCAATGTCTAGACTCTATCTGTTTTTTTTTTTTTTATTGCAACTTAAACTAACTACATTTGTAGTAACTTCTTGTATATAATTAATATTAATAGCGTGTTCAGATATTTTTCTAGATGGGATCATTGAATAAGTGTAAACTAGACGCATGTTTCTAAATGGGATGAATGGATAAGTGTAAACTAGATTTTTGCAGCGGGTCTACATTAATGTTTTTTAAAGATGATATTTAGCATGTTTCTAAATGGGATGAATGGATAAGTGTAAACTAGATTTTTGCAGCGGGTCTACATTAATGTTTTTTAAAGATGATATTTAGCATGTTTAAGAGAAAAAAGAATATCATGAGTCGAGTTATAACCTACTTGTTTAAATAAACTAATTTTATTTTAATTAGATAAGAAAAAAACATAATGATAGTAAATTGAAATGTTTTTTTTAAAAAAAAAATTGACCTAAAACTTGGGGTGGAATCTTTTTTCAAAAATAGAAAAATAATATTATTCAATTTTAGTCAATTAAATATAGAATGACTAAATTACATAAAAATAGATAAAAAAATCAGCATGAGTACTTGAGTTGACATGATAAACATGTAGTCTTGATAATAAAAAGTAAGCCAACCGGTTTATCCTACCAAATCCGCATACTAGATTATAAGATCAAGATAACTTAATAAAAAAATAAAAAAACTATAAAACTATTTTTTTAAAAAAATACTAATATTAAATGATAAAATCATAAAAAAGATGTTAATCCTCGTAAATTTTCCAAACTTGTGATATGAGTTACTATACTAGAAGCACCATATATGAAAGGTACAAAACCTAACCTCTAAAAAATCAAATACCAAAGATGAAGTCGAAATAAAAGGAAGAAGAGCAATCACATAAAAAGATCTCAAATTAAAAAAAAAGCAATTAAATCAAAGAAAATCACAAAACCATTCTTAAAAAAAAATATAAATGCTAAATGATAAAAATCATTAATATATATAAAAATATCAAACCCTATAAATTTTTCAAACTCATGATATGAAGTATTAGACAGGAAGCACCGTACAAGTAAAAAGCATGAAACCCAACCTCCAACAAATCAAACACTGAAGGATGAAGTCGGGGAAAAAATAGAGCAATCACGTAAAAGGATCTAAAATTTAAAAAAAAATACAAAAATGATGATAAAAATTAAAATTAAAATAAATTAGAGGACAACTATAAATTTTTAATTGGAGGATAAAATTAAAAAGAAAAAATAACTTTAACAAAAAGATAAAAAAATTAAAAGAATAAATACCAAATTAAAAAAATAATATATAATAAATTTGAATTGAATGATGAAATAAAAAATAAATAAAACTTTTATAAAAAAGCCAAAAAATATTAGAGATAAAAAAATAAAGACTAAATTTAAAAAAATAACAAATAAAATGTAATAACCCTGATTTTTTTTTATTTTACTAAAATTTCAGTAAAATTTCTTCTATAATTATAACATCCCATATTATTAACTAATTTTATATATTTCAAGAAAATTATTTTTCAACTCAATTTGATCACCTTGAATTGTTATCATCACAGTATTAAGAAAAGTCATGTTTTTTTTCTCAACTCCATTTCCTTTATTTACATTTATTATGTTAAAAGCAAACCACAACAACATTCACAAAATAAAATAAAAACTTCAAGGTAAATGAAATAATCATTCAAGATCTAAAAGTAATTTATATTCCACAGGAAACAAAGATGCATTATCTAATATCATCTAGAATAAGAAAAAAAATTTCATAATATAGAAATATGAATTAATATCCTTAACCACAAGTTATAGAATAGTTACCGGAAAGAGTTCAAGAGCTCAATTCATTACATGACATTTTAAAAGTTTAACATATGGATTTAGTCAATAGTTACATCAACATTAACATCAGCTAAAGTCTAAATATCTATAACAAAAATAAATATATCTCCAACTATAAATTATATTCTTGTTATGAAAGAAATTACCTGTAAATTAAAACATATAGTTTAAATTACATCCTGGAAAAATAAATCTTAAACTTAATAATTAAAATAGAAAGTCTTACTTTTTCATAACATTAATTTATCTATCTCCTTCAGTAGAAATCTCCCTAACACATTTATTTATTTTTTCAAAAAAGCAAAGTTGAAAACTACTAATATCAACATAACTTTGTTTATATTTACTAACTTCTAAAAATATGAAAATAAATATAACATGATACTAATATCAACATAATCCATGTTAATATCATTAGTCCTTCAATTCCAATAAATAAATTAAGTCCTCGTTAATATTAATATCAATATAGCACTATTGATTTATTTAGCTTCCATAATCTAGAAGAAATCATAATATCATGTAATATCAATATCAACATAATCTATGTTGATATCATTAGCTTTAAGTCTTGATGGGCTATTCAAATTTTTCATTAATTCTAATATCAACATAATATTGTTAATATATTTAGCTTTCATAATGGAAGAATATCATGACATTATTTCATGTTGATATCAATATATTGCATATTGATATCATTAATCTTCAATTTTTGATAGGCTAATTAAATTCTTATTAATTTCAATATTAATATAACCCTGTTGATATTTTTAGCTTCTATAATTTTAAAGAAAATTACAAACACATGTAATGTTGATATCATTAACTTTCAAATCACATGCTTATTACATTCTATTTTATGTTTCTTTTAAGTTCCTTTCATTTCTAAAATGACTAGAAACATACACACACATATTCTCACGGCTTCCATAAAACATTACCCTACTTATTTTATTTTCTCATTTCTTATTATTAGAAAAATAAGTTAAGTAGAAACCCTATCTTCTTAGCGTGCTGATAGTAAAGCTCTCGTGTTTAAGGATCTGACCAGAAAAATATCTCCTGTAATGAATCAAATATTACACTGTCACCTTTTGTGTCGACTCTTGGATCCATACAATATTCTACTCAATCATTCACATCTAGTTATCATATGTCGATGTTAATCATACAAATAACATTTATTTCTTCATTTCCAGCGTTATAAATTGGTTCGACTAACCTTTATATTGGATTCTAAGAATTCTTTCTTATTTTTTACACATCCATCTCATTGTATTTATTTGTTACACATATTTTTAACACCATAACACTAAATCAATTAAAACTTATCATTTTTTTATTTTATTTTAATGGCCTTTAGACTAGAATTAATATCAAGGAAATTACAAATTCCTTGTTGTTTTTCCTTCAAAATTTGCATGAATTCATAACTATGAAGATCAACAAAATCTCACATATCCTGTAATATACAACCAATTTGAAGGAAACATTCCTCCCCTTTCTTGATACCTACAGGCCTACACCAACATTAAGGAAAAAGAAGCAACTAATTTTCTTAATTGCTTCAATTCTCACTTGTCCCAGCATTTCTTTAAGCTTGATAACATAATTTCAATGTAAATTAAACAATTCAAGCAAGAATTCTTCAAATCCCTAATTTTCTCTATGAAACAATTATGTTTAATTATTGAACATACTTAATTTACATCAATTGATTAAAAAAACATGGGTTATTACCTTATAATTTGAAGGATTTTGTTTTAAAAAAAATGAAAAGGAATGCTTGGTTTCCTCCCTCCTTTCCTCTTCCCTTCACTTTGCCCCATTATTTTCTTTCTTCACCTAATCTTTAAACTCTCTAAATTTGTGTAAATAACCTTCTTAGATCTTTCAACACTCCCTGTCAATCTTTTATTCAAGAGATTTTGTGTGGTTTAAGGAGATTTTTTTATAAAACAATTGGATTTCCCTCCCCTTTTCTTTCCCCTAGTGGCCGGCTGCACTTGGCTTCCTTAGGAAGCCGAGTGGCCTTTTATATGGTGCAGTGAATCCCCACAATTACCATAATTCCTTTTCAATTAATTTTCAGGTGGGTTTTTTTTTTTCACGGTCCTTATATTGAATTTAAATAATAAAATTAAAAATAAATAATTTAAAAAAAAACCAAGAACAAAAAATAAATAAAAATAAAAATTGAAATTAAAATATCAACAAAAAATAAGACTAACTTGTAATTTTAAAGGGAAAAAAATGAAAAGTTTTATCGACAATAAATTATCTCCACTATTACTAATACACCTTACACCAATAAAAAAAAGATATAGTAATGTTTTCAAATACATGATAGATGAGTTTTTTTTTCCACTATGAGCTACACTTGTCAATAATTTTTTTATTAAAATAATAATTAACCCTTATTAAAATGTATGTATTGCACAATGAACCTTGTAATAACAAAAAAGCAAAGCTTGAGTGAAAAGACTAGAATATCCTTGGATGAATGATTTATTTTTTTATTTAAAGGCTAAACTTATCATTTTACTATATTTAAAAAATAAAAAAAAACATAAATGCCTTTATGGAATAGTTTTAAAAAGAATTGATTTGAAGGGTATTAGGTCATTTTTAATGTACTTGAAAAAAATAAAAAAGACACATTAATCAATTTTTTAATTACTAATGAGTCATGAAAAAAAACTGAAATACTAAAAAAAAACATTTTATTTTTCCTGTATGAAAGAAACAGTAATTATAATGTAGCAGTTAATAGAAAAGTATGTTTAAAGCCATAGTAAATTTGCCTTCCGTTTTAGCTTTTCCATTATATCATATTTTCATTGCCACTATAATTTTAAATATAAATTATACAGATATTCATATTTCAATTATGATTGTGAATACTAAAATTTAAGTTACTAAGAAAATAGTTATTAATAAATAATTTTGATATAATTAACAATTAAATTTGTATAAAGAGTAAGTAGTTGACAAATAATTTTTTTAATATATATATATATATATAAATATGTATGTATGTATATTAACAATAGGCAATCACATAAGTGATGCATATATAAAAATGATATATTTTTATTATTTTGATAAAAAAAAATGAATGATATGTTAAAATGATGTTTGCAAGCACAAATGTATTCAATTAAAATAAATCAAGTTGAGAAAATACATAATTATGGCAAGGTTATTTTCTTACCTTACAAGTGGAAATTTTAAAATAACTTTATTGAATAGTGTTTTTATTTCCATAAAAAATATTAAAATAGTAGATATTTTGAGATACTTTAATAATAATATATAAGCAAAATTGTATTTTTTTAGTAAGAGTCTTTATATTTGTTTTATGAAAACAATCGGGCAATTTATTTATTAACCGAGATTCCATAAATAATTCAAATTTTAGTGATGTCAAATAATCCCAGTTGTAGATTCGCCACTGATTTATATGATTACATAATATGTATATTGACAAAAAAAAAAAAGGATTCTAATACAATAGACACAGTTGGTTATCCAATATCATATACGCTGCATAAATCATGAAACAAAATTATTTCTAAGTTTCTATGATTCCATTAAATAAATTTAAAATTATTTAGAGATTTATTATCTAAAAAATATTTTTTTTTGTTTTAAATAATTTCTTAAGGATGGTAGTCACAAACCACAAATTATCTAGTTATTTGACCTCCAACTATATTTCACACAAGCTACCTATAAGAAATAAATAATTGTTATGCTTATAATGTTAACTCTAATATTGTATTTAAGTTGGTTAATTTACATTTAAAAAATAAATACAGTTTATGTTATTTTATTTTAATTTCAATTTAGTCCTTATTCTTTTGATTTTTTTTCTTTTGTTGAACCTTTTTTCTTTTCAATTTAACACTCTAATGTTAATTTTTTTTAAATCCTCTAATTTATATTTTATTTTGTTTCTTAGACTTTTGATGTCCTTATTCTTTTAATTATAATTTTTTATGTTATAAATCTTTTCTCTTGTTTCAATATTCAAAAATTAAATGTGTTTTATATTTAATTTTTTAATTCTTTTTTTATTTTATGTTGATAAGCTTTGTTTTATAAAATAATTATTATTTTCAAATAATATTTCTAATATGTGCATAATTTTTTTTATTTACTCAATTTCATCTTTTTTATTATCTTTTATTAATAAATAAATTTGATTCACACAAATAGATAAATATCTTATTTTATAAGATTAAATAGTTTAATCTATATTTATCTCTTTTTTTTAATTTTTTCTTTTTAATTGTTGTTAATATTTCTTTTGTTTATTTACATTGATTATTATTAATTTATTTATTAGATATTTAAATAAACTTAATATAAAAAAAATACTAAAATAACCTATCTAATAATGTTTTTTTTTTCGAAGTTATAGCCCATGATAACACGCGGGTTGAATATCTATTTTATACTTAATTGATATAATTTATACATAATTTATAACTAATTGATCTTAAAAAACTAAATCCTAACGTAATCATCAAAACACAAGAAATTTCACAAAATTGGGTGACAAATACAGTGCTGACCTTAAATTATTAAAGTGGAGGTGACGGATTTTCCAGAGGCGGAGGTGGTGGCAGTGGTGGGTGAATGAGAAAAGGGCGATGTTGTGGTGGAATGGGGTGCAAGTAAGTGGAAGGAGGGAAGGAAGAGGCCACGGAAGAGAGAACCTTGACACAAAGATGCGGAATGAGCTCTTCTGATGATGGGGAATGTTTGTATTTTTTTTCTTGATTTATGTGGGTTTTCGGACCAGCTTACGCGCGTCATGATTAATCTTATAATTCACTGAATATTCTGCAAGTTCAATAAACTGTTTGTATTTTAGACCGGAAGGTTGCACTTTTTGGAGGAGCACAACATTTAAAATTTTAAAGGTTCAGCTGCTTCTCGTAATATCACTAAAAATAAAATATTTGAATAAAAAAATTACGTCTAAAAATATATTTTTCACTCGAGAAGATAAATTATAAAATTATTACCAATATTTATTTTAATTATTACAAACTATATAAAAATAAATTTTGGTGAGTGACTTGTGGTATCTTTTAAGCAAAACATAACATGTAATTATATAGAATCTTATTATAATATAATATAATTTTATTTAATATTACTTTCTTATTATTAAAATTTAAAATCAATTCAAAAATATGAAAAGGAGACTTTCTACTTTTAAAGATAAAAATTCAATATCATCATTTAAGACTAGTTTTTTAGTGGAAAATCTAGTGAGGGATATTTTGTTATATCTAAGTAATAAAAATATAACCTTAAAACATTTTGGTAACTGTTTTGTTTTTACACCTGTACTTGTTAATTAAAACAGGACTTTAATTCTTTGTAAAGGAATTTGCTTGAACCTCCTTAAAAATAAAAAAATAAAAAAAATCAAGGGTCAAGATTACAATGAAAAATATTCAACAGTTGTTAATCCACGGTTGAAAATCATTAAGCTGAAAAATTGACCTCCCCCTCCGAAGGACAAAAAAAAGACATTGAAATGGCAGAAAGAGAGAACACCCTCCGTAACTCCTCTGTCTTTTGTACGCAAGAACTACTGCAGCCATGGCCGATACTACTGCAGCCGCCACCGTTTCCCTCTTTCTAAAACCCTCAACTCGCCACTCCCAGCTCTTTCCTACTCTCACCACTTCTCTTCCTGTTCTTCGATTCAACTCTCTAAAGAACCCGAAGTTCCGGCCATTGGTAGTTTCCTCTTCAATGAGCATCGATTCAGTGGCAGCCCCCCAGGAAACTTCATCAAAATCATCCTCCTTTCTTGATCACAGAGAAGGCAGCAGATTCCTTCACTTTGTCAAGTACCACGGCCTCGGCAATGACTTCATTGTGGTAATCCCTTTTTTCATATGATTTATTATTTTTATTTATTTATCATTTTTTAAAGCGTCATCATTTGTTTGAATTAGTTTGATAATAGGGACTCTAGAGAGCCCAAGATAAGACCAGAGCAAGCAGTGAAGTTATGTGATAGGAATTTTGGGATTGGGGCAGATGGGGTGATTTTTGCGTTGCCTGGGGTTAATGGAACTGATTATACAATGAGGATTTTTAATTCTGATGGGAGCGAGCCGGAGATGTGCGGCAATGGGGTGCGGTGTTTTGCCAGGTTTATTGCCGAGTTGGAGAATTTTCTAGGCAAGAGACAGAGTTTTACTGTGCATACTGGTGCTGGTTTGATTGTTCCTGAGATTCAAGAAGATGGGCAAGTTAAGGTTGATATGGGGGAGCCGGTGCTTAAAGCAGCTAACGTGCCAACGAAATTGGCTTCGAATAAGAATGATGCTGTTGTTAAGTCGGAATTGGTTGTGGATGGAGTGACTTGGAATGTGACATGTGTTAGCATGGGAAATCCTCATTGTGTAACTTTCGGCACCAAAGGAGGGGAGGTATGCATTTTGGATTAAAGCACTGGCATTTGCGTGTTGCCTAATTAGTAAATGATTAATAAGACTGGTATTTCTTTGTTGATTATCGATGCTCCTGCTTGTAATAACAGGCTTTGCAGGTTGATGCATTAAATCTGGCTCAAATCGGTCCTAAGTTTGAACATCATGATGTGTTCCCAGCACGAACTAACACTGGTTAGTTCGTATTTTGTGATGATTTTTGGACATTTACAAGTTCCAGAGCTTGACTTTGTTTTCTGCTCATAGTTGTTGCAATTTATTCTCATGTTGCTAAGTGGAAGGAGTGCCCAATATGATATGGGATTTTGATTTGAACTTGGGAGTTTTTAGTCTCATGCATTCTTTGGATTGCATCATGCAATTTTAACTCAGTAGTTCTCATGGTGTTGGTATCCTCTTATGATTCATGAATGATCTCCTGTCTGATGCATCTTAAATGCATTTAAATTCTGCGATTTTTTAGTTTATTTATTTAAATTTCTCAAAAATTTACATTTTGCAACTCGTAAGTATTATATCTCCATTTGCTTGAGTCAGCACGAAAGTAGTAGTCAAGATGACTTATCAAAGAGAATGATTTCTATTCCAGTAATGGTTGCTGCATTATTAGTCAGATGGTTCATGCATGCATTCTCGTGACTCGGAATGTGTGTTAATTCACATGCTCGCGGCAAATGCTTGTATATAATGTTGTGGTGAAGTTAGGAATCTTTTCTTTCTGCTGCTTGTTTTATGCATGTTATGATGTATGTATGTTCTTTCTAGCATTTAATGTGGGTTCAAGATTTTTAAGGATGCCAAATATTTTTTCAAATGCACAAAATATTAAACTTTTTATGTCAATATTCATAGAAGGGATTACACTTAATAATGTACTTGAACATATAAAACAAACCATTTTTTTACCTTACAAAAGTTGTCCTTGAGGATTTCTATAAATTCAAATTCATTTTAGCCTTGCATACACTGAACAACGCCATTGTGTGCAAACATGACCATTTCTATGTGCCTGACAAGGGAGGCATACCTGATATTGACGCCTCCATCCTCAAGCAATAATTCTTCTCCGGTGTACTTATTAATGCCTTCAATTGTGCTTTTACATCACTACTACTTTTACTGTCTGTCTAGCTCTTGATAAATTACTAGCAAACTCGGAATTTTTATATGAGAGGTGGTGGAAGAAGGGATGGTATTAGACACTTCAAATGTTGTAAATCCATTACTGTTTAAAATAGCCTAGTACAGATTCAGCACCCACAACTAATTGGAACTGCACTATTTCGAACATTCTCTATGGAATGCCATGTCACATAAATATTTATGTCATGTTTTGATTTTATATTTAACATGACCTGCAGAGTTTGTGCAATTTTATTCACCTTCACATCTCAAAATGCGTGTCTGGGAGCGCGGGGCAGGTGAGTTCCTATTGCCATGGACATCTCCATGTATCTTGCTACCTTGTGGTTGTGGATTAAATAATCCTTATTCTTTGACTGGAAAACTCACCATTGTTCTGTGACTGTAGGAGCAACATTGGCCTGCGGAACGGGCGCTTGTGCAACAGTGGTTGCAGCAGTTCTTGAGGGTCGTGCTGGTAGGGTAAGTTTCAGATTGGAAGTTTAACAGTGCCTATGGAATGTATAGCAAGCCTTTTAACATCTTTCATTTCCAAATGAATATCATTTGTTTCAAGTTTAGAGTTTTCCCACTAAATTTCCAATCGGTTAATCTTCTTATGCCTCACCAATGTTATTGTGAAACAGAATTGCACGGTTGATCTACCTGGAGGTCCACTGGAGATTGAGTGGAGGGAGGAAGACAACCATGTGTACATGACTGGCCCAGCTGAAGTGGTGTTTTATGGATCAGTTCGCCTATGATATCTCCTAGAAGGAAGATCCATTATTTAGAGCCGTTAGCAGAGATATAATTAGAGTTTCTTGAATTTTTTTTTAATATGTTTTTGTATCGTGTTTATATAAAAAATAATTTTTTAAAAATAGAAAGTAGTAATTAATGTATTTCCAAATAAAAATACCATAAAAAACTACCCCACAACTATATCAAATACCCTCTGATTTCTCTTACCCGAAATTTCATATAAACACAAGTTAACTGTCAGGATAATGTTTTTGTCCCCAACTGGATCACTAACTTGTACGAATGCCCAATTGGGTTTCTGGTAGCTGATACGGGTATTGAGTTAGGCCCGAGGTGCTCTCGTTATTCGAAGTTAACCAGCTAAAGCGTTTCATCACAAAAAGTCAATTGTACCCCTGTTGGTCCTCCATCTGGAGGTCTCTGGCAACCTTTTTCAGCTGCTGTTGTGCTTTGACACGAAAGCTGCACTTGGCCCTGTTTATGGGAAATTGCTGTGTTATGGGCTCTTTTTCAGGATACTGTTTCACATTAATATTTCTATCTGTTTCTTGGTTGTCTAATGATCCGTTGCCTGGTTTTGAATTTTCTAGCCAAGCAATAATAGGCGGCCTCTCGTCCTTAAATATTCAACCAATAAAGAGCATGCCTGGTTTTGAATTTTCTAGCCAAGCATGTGGGCCGGATGTTTTTTTTCTAAAAAGTTTTTCATTAATTTTTTTTATTTAAACTTCAACTAATATCTTCTTTATTATTTATTTTACTTTGCATTAAGTTTTTCTTTAAATTTTAATTAACTCCATCACTCTTATTTTTTTTAAATTGTTTAGTTCATCTTATTTAAATAGCAACTATTTTTTTTTTAAATTTCATCACGCTTCAAAGAAATTATTGTAACATATCTTTAATTTTTTTTATTTTATATACATAAGTTTTTATTTACATTACTTATTTATTAAAATGAAAATCTTTTGTTCTTAGCAACCATAACTAACCTTTGTATAAAATAAAAATGACATGACATAAATACCCTTGTGTGCCATTTTGATTTTTATTAAAATATTTTTTTTACATAAAAGACAAACTTGTTATTTTATTGTATTTAAAAAAATTAAAAAGATAAAAATGCTCGTGTGCTATTTTTAAAAATTTTAATTAAAAAAGTAATTAAATCATTTTACTATTAAAAAATTTGAAAAAACAATTATACTCGTGATCCATTCTTTAATAACTAATGAGTCAAGCAAAGATTCCCCCTCTAATCCAAGGCTTTTGATTTTTTTTTTACACGGACAAAAGCATTACTGCACTGTAGTGCTGAATAAAAAAAAGGTGTCCGTAGGTATAATAATTATGCCTTCATTTTAGTTATTTTGTTATTCTCTTCTCAAATTAGGCAGAACAATTTATAATTCAATATTACATGCGTCAAGATTCTACTCACAAATCGAACTATGTGCTAATCAATATATATCAAGAAATCAAAAACTGCTACAATAATGTGCGTGTGCAGTCATCTAGCTTACAAAATGATGGTTTTTATTTCTGCATTGCTTACAAATTGATGGTGACACCTCTTGCACCATTAACATACGGGGACTGTGCTGTTTCCTCTCCATACAATGAGGTGTTCCGACCGTGCCTAGTCGGGTCGTATTTTTCTCCATCACCCCATAAAGCATAAGCTTCCTCTCCATGAACTGCATCATCTCCTATAGCAAGTTGCTCCTCAGGCATTCTCAATGGTATAAACAGCCTTATAAACAGAAGGATTATGGTTGTGGACACCACGTTCCAACCTATAACAAAAAGGGCTGCCACCACTTGCTTCAGGAATTGCACCCCACCACTTCCACCATAAAACGCACCCCTTGTATTCACCGGCAGTATAAGGTCACACAGTTCCGGCTCTGCTAGAAGTCCAGTCAGAAGTCCACCCAAGAGCCCAGCCACTGCATGTGTGTGAAAGACACCCAGTGTATCATCCACCTGTTATTACCACACAAAAGGAAAACACACACCTGGTATTTAGTCTACTAATATTATCCTTGCTACCTCAACAATCAAACATTAAAAAAAAAGACATGAATTACTTAATTTTTCTACTTATTTATAGCTAAAGAGTGTTCAATGTCATGCTCTCATCTTTGACCGTAATTAATTTTAATGGAGACTAGGGGAGTTCTAATGGTGGGACTTGCTTGCCTGATCTTAAGGGTAGATAGTTCAGGATGAATAATAAAGTCCAAAACAAGGGGGATGGGAAATTAATCAAGTGACATGTTGAAGTTAGGTAGTGGCCGTCATTCATGACTTGATGGAAAGGTTTAGAGACATGATTTGATATGTTTTTAGTGGCTGAGCACCCCGTTCCGATGGTGAAAACACAAGCATGATAAAGTGAAATATACTCGACAAATAAGATAAGGATAGAAAAATAGTATTAGATGAAGACTGCTAAATTCCTTGTCTCAAAAAAGCTCCATGTTTTAATACAATGTTTAGGCCTGGGATGAGGACATGGTCATGGAATAGCCATCATCCTTGAAAAAACCTATGGAGAAAACAAAAGTTGTTTTCTGAAAGGAAAAAAATATATTAAATTTATTGGTCCAATTACTTTGAGCAAGATGGACAAAACCAAAATTCAATTTATCTCGTATTTCTATAATTTCTTATGCACAGATCTTCCACTGATCTTTCAGGGAGTTCTCACTGGTTTTGTTATTGGCCTCGTTCTTCCTTGAAATGGGCAGCTAGCCCCTTATTCAATCATTTTCTTTTCTAGCTTTACATTATGCCTGTTTAAGAACGCGGTTCGTTTCATTAAAATTTATTTATTTTTAGATTGTTTTAATATGTTAATATAAAAAATGATTTTTAAAAATAAATAAAAATATTATTTTAATATATTTCTAGAAAAAAAAACATTTAAAATCACAAACATGAACAAATTCTATTTTTCATCTATGTCCCATGAATCCGAACAACTTGCTATTACATATAACGCAAAACTTGATAGTCAACTCTTACGTGCTACTGGAGAAATACCTAACATCTCTTTTGAGTCTTCTTCTTCTTTTTTTTTTTTCTTTTCTTTATCTGTCCTTAAGTGTCGTCTTAGATAGGCTAAAACTACAAAGCTTTCAGTAGATTGGAGGTGGGTGAAGTTATAAAGATGGATTGGCAATTTGTCAAGACTTCAAATTTTTAAGGACTCGTGGATATCCAGGAGAAGCAAAAGAAATACCTTTTGAAGCAGGGCACATTTCTTATGCAGTATCATCATAGACACCCATGGAATGCTGCCAGAAAGTATTCCCATCACTATAGCCGCCCAAGATTGAACCAGTCCTGCAAGCATTAAGACCATCCGTAGTTTTAACAACTAAAATAATGCTAATATCATAACACAGACCCAGAAACACACTAACCTGCTCCTGGAGTGATGCAAACTAGTCCAGTCATCATGCCCTGAACAGCTCCTATCACTGATGGTTTACCGAAGTATACAACATCCAGAGATGTCCATACAAGCAGACTTGTTGCTGCGCATATATTAGTGTTCAGCACCGCAACCGAAGCGTCGATATTTGCTGCGTAGGGTGCTCCTCCATTGAATCCTGACCAGCCCATCCACAACAGACCAGCACCCGCAAGCATTAGCAACACGTTGTTAGGGGGAAATCTCTCCCTGTCACTTTTTAGCCTTGGTCCAACCTGCGTCACTTTTGACAAGTTAGCATTAAGGCAGCAAGAGTGAAACACAGAACGTAATAAAAACCAGAATTTGGTTAAAAGGGACTTGATTTACGCACCCAATAAGCTGCTGTCAACCCAGCAATTCCTGAGGAGAGGTGAATGACATAGCCACCAGAGTAATCAATGACACCCCAATGATAAAGAAATCCGCCTCCCCATAGGCTAAAAGCACCAACAGTGTAGGAGAATATGAGCCATAGAGGCACAAAAGCCATCCAAGCTTTAATATTCATCCGGCCAAGAACAGAACCAGCAAGCAAAATAAGGGTAATAGCAGCAAAAGTAAATTGAAAGTACACAAGTGAGGCCATTGGATACCAAGGCTCAACAGTTTCCCTTGTGCCATCTTCGAGTGTATGCGTACTTTCAGGGACCCTCGCTCTTGTTATTAGGTACTTTTGGCCTAAAGCCGGTGCACCCTTTCCCCAAAAGGGAAGGAGTTCATCGCCAAAAGCCATGCGGTAGCCTAATAGCACCCAGCAAATGAGGACAGCAGCAAAGGCATAGAGGGCCATGAAGGCAGAGTTTACAGCCCATTTCTTCTTGACTATGCTGGCATAGAGTATGACAAGCCCTGGCATGCTCTGGAGGGCAACCAGAGTTGATGCGGTCATTTGCCATGCATTGTCTCCTTTGTTTAGCCAAGAAGGGACTGCTGGTGAAACCTGTCTATAAGCTGTTGAGGCATCCATTGCTGCAGCAAGCTCTTAATCCCCTATAGGAGATATTTAAATCTCTTAGCCTCTCTGTGTTTCTGTTAACACTTGTATATGGCTTGGTCAAGCAATGTGAAGTCATGTTTTTCATTATTATAGAAGCAGCGCCTACTTTTGTAAAAATCGAATGGCATTTGGCTGAGTTTTCACTTGTTTTGGTCACGCATTCACATGTATAGTAATTTGAACTTGGTATATAAATTCAGATTCTTATTATATTGTGTAAAATTTAACATGTCTCTTTGTTAGACAATCATCCTCACGCTGAAGCTGCCATGAACTTGCCGTGCTTGGTCGGTCAAGATGCGGACACTTGGTATAGTAGGTGCAAGATCGACTAATATACGGTTTCTTTTTCCCTAAAAAATTGAATTGTTTGTTGACCATTTCTGAATATAAATTTTTTATCTGAAATGTATTAAAAAATAATAGAAATTATACATACTTTAGTTTTTCAAATTGAAACCTATATGCTGACCATGGCTTCATCAAGGTATTTATTTACAGGATAAAAGAAGGTGCTTAATTAAAAGGAGACGAATTTTCTTCGAAATTAGCTGTGTAATATATCCGTACACGGTGGGTGTTGGGTTTTGAATAAAGTCTTCTCTGGTTGCATTGCAAGTTAAGAAGAATTCCATTAAAGTAGTCGCAAGGATAGATTTTAATTGTCTAGATTGAAAGACTGATCATAGATACCGGTCCAAGTCTTGTGTGTTTGCGCACAAACTTGCAAGAGCAATTATGAGCATTCAAGCTGGTCGGTTATAAGCAACCAAGTTGGTCGGTCAGTCATCTCGGTGATAAAGATGCTGAGAATGACTAGGAAGGAAGAATCATAGCAACCATCAAATTAAATTAAATTAAAAATAATAATCTGGAACGTGTTAGGCACTTTGCAATATGGACCGGAAACAATTTTTATTATCTTGCCCTTCAAAGAAAATAGAAAAACCCTCAAAGGTTACAACTTGAGAGTACAATTGTCTTTGCATTAGGACAACTTAGGCATTCTAAAATTGACCGAACATTCTCTGGTTTTTATCCTCCCATGTTTTAAGAAAATATAGTTTGTTGCCCGAGTGATAATTGACATCCTAAATCATTCTATAGTTTAATTTATTTTACACTTACTAAGAATATAAATTATAATTTTTCAATACATAGAAATTAAGTGTAAAAACAACTAAACTATAAAATAATTAGAATAATTTTTTCTTGTATATTTTTTTGACATAGTAAAATGATTTTAATACACTTAAAAGTAAAAGAAAATAATAAGGTTGTCCTAGAAAGGTTTTTTTTCTTTATATTTTCATTAAAAATGCATAGTAAAATAATTTTTTTACTCTTGGAATAAAAGAAACTTTTAACTTGCAATGAGTGATATTTTTGTCTTTCCAATTTTAAAATTTGCGATTGCCCTTAAACTTTAGATTTTGATACCTTAAGAATGAGGATATTTTTGTTATTTTCTTGTTATTATCAAGTTTAATTAGAGATAATTTACTACTTTGATAAATAAAAAATAATAAAAAATATAGCAAACATGTGCATGGCATGCTATGCATGCGGCTGATAATAATTGATAAAAATGTGATTTTAGGGTGATGTTCAATTCATCTTAATGACCTTCTATGATTTAGCGATGCATAAACCAAAAAAACCTTTGGTGTGTAGCCAATGATTTTTTTCTCTAATTTTTTCTTCTTTTTTATTTTTGCACCCAACCTACTAATCTTTCTAGCTTTGAAAGATTGGTTTGAGTTTGCTTGAGTTTTTTAAATATTTTTAAATTATATTTTTTTATTATTCAATATTTATTTAATTAGAAATTGAACTCTGTTTTCTTTACATGTCTTTTATATTCTTTGTTTTATCTTTTTTTTTTAAAACTAGGTGATCTTGAGTCTTTTTATTTTTTATTTTTTTTTAAATTTATTTATTTTAAAATAAATTTTATTCTTCAATTATATATAATGAATTGATTGAATATAGATATGAAATATTTATTTTATAATGTTTTATTTGGTTTGCTTTCTACGTTGGTACTTTAACGAACCATGCAATTTCTTTAGTATTATCGTGCAACTTTTTGTAGAGTGGGGTTTGAACCATTTAAACAAACTCTTATGGTGATGGGCAGTGTTAACATTGGAGTGATGATAAGTGTTAAATAAGTTTTTCTTTCTTTTTGCTTTCGGGTATGATATTGATTGTGTATTTTTTATAGTTAATTATTGTTAAATGTTTTTTTTATTATTCATCTACCGTAGTTGTCTACTTTTTAAATTTAATTATTAAATTATCTAATTTTATTGGATTCAACCAAGTTAATAATTTGAGAATTAAATTTTTTATTTATTTTTTTTAAATGCTATCATTTCATGACTTTTTAATATTAGAAAAAATTTAGACTGGCCCATGACATGACATGGGCGTGAACATAGTAAAGGTCTAAATCCAGAGGGAAAACATTACTGTTTGTACCTGGGAAATAAAAGTCTTTAAGTTTGCAACAACTTGAACAAGATGAGGATCCAAGCCTATCTCTTCCAAGACTTCCCTTAATGCAGTTGTAGAGTCATCTACAACTCCTTCCTTCCATCTTAATTTTCCACCTGGCAATGCTGCATCTTATGCTTCTTCCAAGTAATAATAATTGAGGACTCCATTACTTTTTTAACCAAAAATAAAATCTAGAAAATGTTCTTGGAACTTCTGGCTATAATTTGAGAGCCTGTTTCAGAAACCCATTTAAAAAAAGAGATCAAAGGAGGGTAAAGAGGCAATGCATTATGTCTAGACTCCCATAATGAGACGGGGTGGGTTTGCAATTCATGGGGGATGAACCTATCAGGTTTATATGAACATTTCTTCATTTCTCTTTCGCTGAAATATGCTTTGTTGGGCTCGTATGTTTAATTAGGTCCATTAGCCATTTTCGAGTTTGCTATCTTGTAGTTTTTTTTATCGTCTAGTTCTGTTCTACGAATTATTCATAGAAACAAAAACAAGGCAGAATTCATATATTCTGGAATCTTAAATTTTTTTCTTCGATCTCAAATCGTCGTGTTGGAGCAAATAAGTCACCTTATATATAATCTAGGTGTTCATTAACAGTTCCCTGCCGGTCATGATACTTAATCACTAGCCGTGCAAAATTATGTTAATTATACATGAAACTATACTCTCCCTCCTATAATCCCTTTTTTCCCTAGCAATTGAATTGTTATATTGTTTGAATCCTCTTGTGAAGGGACACACCCGATGTGATTAGAATCCCACCAATAATTAGACAGCCTAATTAAATTCTGTCAATTTCCAGTCTTTATCTTTGAATATACCATGTCAATATAAACAAAACGTTTTTAAAATATTTCAAAAAAGAAATTCAATCTCAATTAATGCTCAAAATAATTTGAAGATTTTCTTAGGGTAAAAAAAAAAAAGAACAAAGAAAAAAACTCTATTTGCCCCCAATCTATTACAATTGAGAACATCGTTGTGAAAAAATAATTGCAAACAAAAGCTGCCAAGTGCTTTGCTGATGTTTTACAGATGTCTTCAATTCGTTCTACGCATTTCATTGCCTGGATGAGAAAGATTAATAGACCTCTTAGTAAAAACTACAACTAGTGATAAAATAAAAGGGGAGGAGGTGTTGTTTTCTAAAAAAAAAAAAAAAAAGAAATGGGAGAGGAGGAAAGAGGGTATTGTCGTTTAATAGGTTACTTAAATATTAGTGAAGAATTCACTGATGAATATTAGTCATGATTATATTTTATTAGTAATTTAATTTGTAATACTAATGATATATTTACTACTGATATTTTTCACAAGAAAGTTATGGTATCTTAACTTTTCTTCAATTTTCTCCCTTTAATTTTGTTGATTTTAATAATTCTAATTCATTTTTAATACCATCTTTATTATCACACAACATGTGTCTCGAAATTCGTATCTTTTACAACGAGCATCTTGTTAGAGAGAAAAAAAAACATTAAAAAACTCACGATTATGAAGAAAAATAAAAAAAAATTATAATTATATCTATTATCATAATAATTTGTGGTTTTTTTACTCCATGATAAATGATATTTTTATACCAATTTTCATGTCAAACACAACTGTGTTTCGTTTCCTACAATAATTTAATACATTCAGAAAAATGTAATAGAATCTTCTCAATATTAACCCCCAGATTTGAATTCAAAAGGTAAAACAAAATAAAAAAGATCACTAAACTAACCAGTAGAGGTCATGAGATAATGAAGCAAGCACAAAAATCACATACATGGGTTTTATAAGTAATGCAAGGGAAGATTAACGTAGAGGGAAGGGATTGGGACTTCTCTGGGGAGGTTGAGGGTAATATTGGTGCTAACAGGAAGAGAACAAACGAATCAAAACCGATGATATTTTTACCGATTATTTTTTTTTTATTGGTGAACATCGAGATAAACAATGATATTATTATCTATGGATAAATATTACTGTAATTTTTTTAATTGATATTTCTTTTTATATTTATAAATTTTCTGGTATTGTATTTTTTTCTACTTGTTTTAAATAAGTTACTAATAAAAAATATTTTGACAAAAATTCATATATTAAAAAATAATAATTCATATAATAAAAAATATTTTTAAATTCATATCATATATATATTTTTTTATAAATACCTATTTTAATTTTAAGAAAGTCTAAGTAACATTAGGCCATGCTTGTTTCCCGAAAAACTGTTTTCGGGAAACTACTTTCCAAACTTTCCTGTGTTTATTTGTCATTAGAAAAGTTGGTCAACGGAAAACACTTTCTGGTTAACGAAAATATTTTTTAATAAGAAAAAAATTTGACTTGATTTTCAGGAAAATATTTTCCTTTTTAATTCTGTTTGTTTCCTGGAAAGTGGTTTTCAGGAAAACACTTTCCAAACTTTCTTGTGTTTCAAAAAGTGATTTCTAGGAAAGTACTTTCCAAATTTTCTTGTGTTTGTTTGCTGTTAGAAAAGTTGATAAATGAAAAATACTTTTCAGATAAAGAAAAATTTGGCTTGATTTTCAGGAAAATGTTTTCCTGAAAAATTTAAAAGAAAACACTTTTCGAAAGTTGTAAAAAATTTAGAAATATCATTATTTGCTAATTATATCAAATTTGATCCTCAAACTTTTGATTGTTATATATATATATATATATATATTTTTTTTGAATATTTATTTTTCAATTTTATTTTTTATATTAACTTTGATCCTCATTTTTATAATTGTTATTTGCTTTTCTTCTATTACTTTTTTTATTAAAAAAAATTTCTATCAAATTTGATTCTCATTCTTTTGATTGTTATTTATTTTATTTGAAATACTTTATGAAATGTTAATTATTATTATTTTAATTTCTTTATTTTTTTTTAGATTTGATCTTTATTATTTTGATTATTATTTATTTTATTTGATATAATTTATAAATTTTTTTCAATTTTATTATTAATCAAATTTTTAATTTGTAAGATTTATTTTTTATTATTTTAATAAACTTGAGAAAAATAAAAAATTAATAAATTATTTTCCAGTTTATTTTTTATAACATATTTTCTAGTATATTTTTTATAATACTACTAAATATTAGAAAATACTTTAGTTTTTAAAAATTTATTTTATTTAAAATTTACTTTTCTAAAATTTATTTTTTTAAAATTTATTTTTAAAAATAAAATAATTTTTCTACGAACAAACGGACGGATCCGTAATAAATTTCGAAAACCATCCGACGACATCGTGGGGTAAGTTCATAAAGGAATCTTACTTTATCGGTGGAAGCTGCTTACAATCATTAGACTTCACCTAATTATGTCGATCTAGCGGTACAGTAGATTTCCATAACATGCCATTACCTCTTCTGGTTAGAGAGAGAGAGAGGATATGCCATAGTAAGCAGGAGCAAAGCGACAAATTTTAGTTTCAAAGGGCAAAATTAGAAAAAACTTTTTAAAGGAGGTCTAAATTTAAGATGTTTTCTTTTTAAAACTAAAATCTTAATTTATTAAAGGACGGGGATGAAAACAAAATTTCCTTGCAGGGTCTGCCAGTCCTCCTAATTCCACCCCTGATACACAGGTATTGAAAAGAAGAAGAGTGCTTGTAGATTAATTTAGGAAGAACATAGATTTCTGATCTAAACCAAGAAGGCAGGTGTACAGCAGAAGATTCTCTCATCTGTTGACACTCGAAGTTGGCATCGATTTGATGAAAAATATCATTATATAAACTTGGTTCATGCGTATCAATCAAATTACAGGAATCCATCGCAACCAAATCAAGAACTACTCATAAAATATACTAGAGAGCTGGAAATTGTAAAGAGTAGATACGTACATTCATATATATATATATGGATTGTATTGCAGCAGTTTGAAAGTTATTCTGAACATTAATATAGAATCAAGCTGATAGCTCCATGATCTCCTTGGCAGTCATCAGGGAAAAAAACATTATAGGCGCCGTGCTAGCCGTCTCACTATTTGCCTCTCATAATTTGAAATGAGACCAGGCATATTTTATGCACGATGCAGATGCAGTGTCCCTATGTATTTCTATGCTGATTGCTGGGTTGTCTTGCTCTCCATAGATTGATGCATCAAATGCCCTTCTGATCTAATCTGACCCTTGAATTTGGAAAATGTAAAATTCCTTCGCGAAATAAGCTCCGATTGGGTGACTTTTGAGGCATCCTTTAACCGCTTTGCACACACAAGGTAGAGAATAAACAGAAAAAATGAAGTGAAAAGCAAGAGTAGAACTAGCATCATAATCTCACCGTGGACGGCAAAGTTACGGTCACCGGATACAAGAAGCTCATCGTCGTGAATATGATCATCAGGGGCCAATGTAACTGATGGTAAATCACTAACATTAGCCATAGAAATGACTGGTGAGTTGTTTCTTGATAGCTAGCTAAAAGTTGCAAAGGTCGGCTAGAGAAAGGTTAAGTGTTTCAATTTACTTGGATGGTGCCAAGAAAACGAGGACTTGTTATGCGTTCGATGGTGAAAACAGGATTGAACAGCCAGTAATTTTTTTTTTATATATATAAATATTGTGCTCTTTCAAAAATATTTTTAAGAAATTAAAAGAAAATTCAAAATTTTTTTCTTATAATATCTTTTTAATAAACTGATGTTAAAAATAAATTTTAAAATATATAAAAAATATTTTTTAGATATTTTTTTAAATAAAAAATACTCTAAAAATAACAACAATCATATTATAATATCGATTTTTTCCTCGACCGTAGATAAGCATCGTCTCTCAATCACATAATTTTATTGGTAATGATGGAAAGAAGACAATGAGCAGGTCATTTTCATGTTTGGCAAAGCTTAATTATTTGTCATTTCAGCAAGGGAATTACGCAAGATTTGGATGTCCTTTGTATTTTTCAATAAAATGCGAGTTGATGAATGCCCCACTCCTTCGAAATTAAGCTTGCATTGTCGTTCTCAAGATTCGATACAAGAAATTGTCCATTCTGTGTTTTTCCATTCTCTGATTTCGCAAGATCCCTTGTTCTCCTTTCAAGTTACTTATCCTTATCTAGTCAAATAGTAAGCCCAAGGCTTCATGTTCTATGAACCCAAACCATTTGATTGAATAAAATTGTGCATTAAGCTGTTCACAAGGGCCAGCTTCATCCTCTCTCGCAGGAATCTCAGATATGGAAACCTCTGACAGAGCCGCCAGCTCTGACTATTATCCATGTACGGAGAGCATTGGATTGAGGTGTCCCAGAAAGAATTACAAGAGATGCACCTAAAATAAACCTTCTCTTACAATAGAGTTTAAGCCACTATTAACACATGAAACATTCTAAGACTCCGCACTTGGACTGCTTTTGCCATAGCTTGTAACTCACACATGTTTACAGAAGAGTTTAAGCCACCATTAATCAATGAAGGAATGGACAACATTACTATACCTCATTGACTGAAAATTCGCATCTGTTAATAAAAGAGAGGAAACCCTCGATAAAAAGGAGGGATATCAGAAAAGAAAAATGATTAAAAATTAAGTTGTGCATTGTTTTACCTAGAAACTTAAGTTTTAACTTATGTTCACAAAAAAAAACCACAGGAAAAAAACTCTAATAATCTCAAGAAATTAATTCCCTAACTCAAATGTCCCTCAAGTTTGTTAAAAAATAAAAAATCAAATCATAAAAAAATCTCTCCAAACCCTTATTTATTTTTTCAAGTGATATGGAAGTCAAAGAATATTCGAACAACGCTCATCTCGTAAAGAGCCTTTACATTAAATATGATCATTTTTATCAATAGAATTAGAACAACTAACCTCTTTCTTTTCTTCTTTTTTTCTCCTCTCCCACCCTTAAAAAATAAAATATAAGTAAAATAAAGTTTTAAATTAACTCGTGTAATTTTCAAACTAAAAGGATTAAAATAGAAATTGGACTGAATACTAAGGATAATTATTATTATTTTTAAATAATGTCGACACCAATTGTTCTCATAAAAAAAGACAATTGCTATTTTACCAAACTTCTAATATTTTTGATCCATTCATTTTTATTTTTTTATAAACAATAAAATTATTTTTTTTAAATCAAGAACTCATCTAATATCAAAAAGTTTTTGAAAACAATAATATCCTAAAAATCAATAAAAAATAAATTACGAAGCCAAATTATGAATAAATATGACATAAAAAGGATAAAATTAAAAAAATTAGATGACCGGGGTGAAAAACAAAGTAAGGATCAAGAAAGAAATTGTTTTTTAATAAAGTGCTGCCTTTTCACCTTACATTCAATTCCTTTTTTTTTTTTTTAGCAAAATCAAGAATCAACTTAATGCTCATAATTTCTTTTGACATCATGAAAAGCCTAAAAAAGGCTATAAGAAACAAATTATAAAATTTATTCATCAATCATGAAAATGTGAAAAAAAAAATTCAATAACTAGAGTAATTTTTTTTTGAAGGAAATAAAAATAAAAAAATAATGTGAAATAATAGTGTTTTCACTCCCAAGCTATAGTAAAACATTAAGACATTTTAGTTTTTCTTTTAATTTATCAAAAAAACATATATATATATATAAATTTATATTATTATAATATTATTATAAATTTCAGTTAACTCTACCTCCATCTTCTTCTTACACTCTTTTATCCTTTTCATATTTGTTTCATTCCGTTTCAGTTTCTCTTTATACTCAATTGATGACAAGATTCTTTATAGTGTCCTCCTCACAATCACATTCTTGTAGCCCACATAAAGGATGCTTCTCTCCTTCACTGTTAATTCAATTTCTTCTTTGTACCAACATTTTGAGTAGCGTTTAGCTTGCTCGATGAGCTTGGCAAAGTGGACGAATTTTTCAAGATCTTTTAATGTATCCATGGCTATTGTTGATCTCTCTCCTAATTTTAGATATCAAAATCAATCACAAAATCAGATTCTGATGACTATTTCAAAAAGCTATGAATTTTTTAGATCTCTTCATCTTTTTCTCACAGAAAATCGCACACAAACATAATATATTTCTCTCAAGATATCAAAGAGAGAATGATTTGTTATGTTTGTTTATTTTTTTATTTTTCTTTACAGATGATGCAAAAGACTTTAAAAAAACCAGACAGTAATAGAGGAAAAATCAGGGGTTTCAAGGATTTCAAAAACCTGCATTGATACCATGTTTTCAAAATAGAAAAAATACTCTCTTGATTTTCTTATTGAAAGATTGAGAAAGGTATAGTATACATACAATACTAATTAGGCTTGCTTAAGAACTAATTATATAAAAAAATAGGAAAATAATCTCTAAATATGGAAACCATACAACCTATAAAATCTCCAAGAAATCTCAATATTCAAGCAAGTCAAGATTCTCATATACCTTCAGTAGCTTTTGTTGAATCAAAGCACGCGGTTCATAACTGCTGCAATTATTATTCGACTTGAAATGCAGTGTACAGAGAGCCTCATCACAGAGATGTCCTGTCCTTCGACTCTTGTGAGCCTCATCTGCTACAATTTGCAAGAAGTTACTGTGCCTGTACAATATTGTGTTGGGAAACAAAATTATGGAAAATAATGTGATCAATGAGTAATGTTTTGTTTGCTTTAGGTCATCTTGCTAATCCTTGAAACATTCTTTTTACGCAGCAGTGGACTACAAGTCCTTCCACTTCGAAGATTGATGAGAAAGAAAAGAAACCGTAGCTTTAGATCAGAAAGTCGAAGGAAAATAAACCTGCAGAATTCATTAAATCATGAAGTCCGTTGGCTCCAGAAGCTCATTTTATACAAGCTAAAACGATTATAAGCTAATAGCATTAATAGTATTCCTTGTCCCTGTCAAGTTCATTTGTAATTCGAAAAGGGTAGGGAAAATACAAAAATCTTAAACATTAAAATTGATGGTCACTTGTCTTTTAGGAAAGCATGGATATGAGTTTAATTAAGGGCATCGTTGTCGGTTTACCATTGTCAAAAATACTACCCTTTTATAAGTTGACACACTGTGGAAAAGCATCTATATATGTGCTATGCTTACAAAAATGGCTTCTGGAAAACCAGTATTCTCTTTCATCATTACTCTCCTGTTGATTATCCTTCTACCTCCATCTCATGCTGCTTCTCATTCAGATCCTGGTGATACCAAGGATTCATCATCTATCAATCCTCAAAAGGTTAACCTCTCGGTTTATTATGAAGCTTTATGCCCATCCTGTGCAAACTTCATTGTCCAAAGTCTTGCTAGGGTCTTCAACGATGATCTTATCAACATCATCAATCTCAGGATGGTACCATGGGGTAATGCTCATTTCAACAAAACTGACAGCACCATCATCTGTCAGGTGACATCCATCTTCTACATCTTCATTTGCTTTTGAATTGTCATCTGCCCTTACCACACACACAGACACACAAAGAGCCAAAAGCCGCTAGATCATCCCCTAAAAACGAGGGCCCATTTTCTCTTTTTCCAGTGTTAAGTATCTGATCTTGTCGAGTCTATAACTGGCAAAGAATACTCTTTTAATTAACTCTGTATTAGATATTATCTTTTAAGTTTTCGATTGTGTTGTTTTTTATCTGCTTTAGGCCTTCATATTGTTCCATTGAAGAACGGCAACCGGTAATTCCAGGCTAGCTAATGCCAGAGTGATATTGACAAAGATGTGCCACCACCATACAAATTTTCTACTCTCTTCTTTTCTAGTAGAATATTTAGGTTTTTTTTTTTGGTCTTATGCAACCATGAATTTTCCAAAATTTGCAGAATGGTCTTCATGAATGTGTTCTGAATACAATACAAGCCTGCGCCATCAATGTCTGGCATGATGTGGTAGGGCCATCAATGTCTGGCATGATGTGGTAGGACCTCCTTTTTATTCTTCCATAAGCTATAATCACCGTATGCATATATATATATATATTCATATTAACTAGAAGCAAAATTATTGTTGTGTTTTTATAATAAATTATTTTAAAATAGACATATTCATCTATATATTCTGTAATGCAGAACAAATATTATGCACTGATTTACTGCATTGAGTTCCTCGCTATTGAGGGAAGGCATTCAAATTGGCAATCTTGTTTCAGCTCGCTTGGATTGCCTGAAAAACCTATTTTGGACTGTTACAACGATGGAACGGGAGCGAAGGTAGCACCAAAATACTTTCTAACTTTCTGATTTCCCAATTCTAACATTTCTTCTGTAGTATTCCGTAATTCGACACTATCAATTGTTCTTTGCTTTGATTATACCATAACATTTGAAGCAAATTCACACGCAGCTTCAAGCTCTATATGGTTATGAAACAGCACATCTTAGTCCGCCTCAGACGTTTGTGCCTTGGGTTGTCGTGGATAGTAAACAACTCGGAAATGTTAGTCCCTAATCCTTGGTTTTTATCTTTTTTTTTCTTGTGTGCTAGTGATAACCGTACTTTCAATGCAGGACTATGAAAAATTTACCATATACATCTGCAATGCATACAAAAGCAATGTCATGCCAAATGCCTGCAAATCACTTCCACCCAAAAATGTCAGCTCAAGTAAGGAGGACGATCCAATCCATCCAGTTTGCTACCGAGGTGAAGCTAAGAACTTGACATCTCTGGGACCAATAAAGAGAATTCTAGTTCATTTTGGCTAGCTGACTATGGTATTAATATGCGAACACTTTCCTAGTTTACACCGAATGGTGCTATTGAAATGTTGCAGTTTTCAATGCCGAGTTTTGCAATGTTGGACTGTTAGCTCTTTTTATGTCACATTATTCCGGATTTGGCAATCATTTTGATTAGGAGCTCCAAAACCAGCATTGACACGGATGGCCTGACCACAGTAATTTCTAGTGTAAAGGGGAGAAATTTGGATAAGATGTTATAAATCTGATGGTGTTAGTGTCCATTATTCAATCAATTTACTCAATCCTTTTATTTTGATAGTGCAAATTGAGGCTTAGAGGGGCATTTAGGAGTGTTAGCTGCCTTAAACTTGGCCTGTTAACCCCTCGACCTTGCCCTAAAAGCTCTGGATGAATCTGAAGATGATTATAGAATTAGAAAAGGGAATCAAGTTCCCACTGGAAAACAGCTTCAGCTCCAAGCTTTATAATCTCATACCGTGATTATGTCATTCTAGCATTAAACCGTTTTCAAACTCTACTGCTTATTTCTGTAACATAATTATAGATCAAGAAAATGATCTGTATAAACATTGCTTCCAAAAATTCATCATTAGTGGCAGTAAATATTTTCTGAAGTTTACGGTCACAATTCACCCTACGCCAGAACCAATGATCAAATACTCCACAGCATTCCAGCTTGGAATCACTTTACCTTAAACATCTTTTTTTTTCTCCCGCAAAGATATGATTTTACGGATAGACTTAATGTTGAAAGGAACAATTTCCAGGATTTGGCAGTCAGATTAGAGGATAATTTACATGTTCCTGGTGTCATCACAAATTTATCATCTTCTTAAATGGGTCAGACATTGAGCTTCATAAAGTTCATCCAGCTAATTTCTGTATCAAAGTACAAGAAAGTGGTTTCCAAAATGGATGGAAGTTAGATTCCTTTGTCATGGGTTTTACATTAACATGGTAGGCCTTCCTTTGAAAAAATTAAGGTTCCTGTGGAATAAATTTGAGGAATAAAAAAAGTCAATAAAGGCTTTTCCTGTAAGTATTGTCACGGGGTTTGCATTAACATGTCAGGGCACTAACACAAGTAAAGGCAGCAGGTCTGGTATAGAAATGGCTTTTCTTCAGTCACTATCCTTCATTGATCTCATTTCCTTGCTTTCCATGTTCATATCCTCATCACAGTCATATGATATCCATTACAGTGAAAAGATTAATGCATCTATCTATTAGGAAACACTATGCCCAGCTTCTGCTGATTTCATTGTAAATGAACTACGACACGTGCTCCTCAACAAGTCTCTCATCAGCATGGTCAACCTCAGGATGGTCCCCTGGGGAAATGCTCGAATCGCAGAGCCTAACCAAACCTTTATTTGCTAGTTCCATCTCCATCTTCATTATATCCATCACCGGCTATCTACGATTTAAATTCTTTGTTTCTTTTTTTCTTTCTTGTTTTACTGAACATGCATGCATTTTGGTTCTTTTAGTGCTTCCATTGTAATTTTTATCACAATAAGTTTCTTCTCTGAGTTTATTAAACTACAGTGGTCAAGGTGTAAAATTGCTTCGACCATGAATATTTTCCTTGCTGTCGTCGTTGCTGTATTGACGTTGCATGTCATAGTGAGGTCCTGCACAAAGCCCTCAGAAATATGAAAGAATGAGAGAAAAACGTACAATAACAATAAGATGTGGTGCGTTCTATTATTATCCATCACTCTCGGAGAACTTAAAGTCATTATGATGATTTACTGTTTATAAGAACAGTAAAACATCTTAGACCTTTTCAAGTCGGTTCATAACAATTCAGTGCCTTGCACAATTGGAAGTTCATGAGAAAAGCCACGAGGTCGTGTGTTTGAATCTGGATGCTAGCGCTATTTTTCAACAAATAAGATGCTGTCTATTTTAATTTTTTTATAGTAAGAGAAAACGATGGAAAAAAGAAAAAAGAAAAAGTACAGTAAGGCTAGGCATGTGACTGGCCTGCTACTGTGGTCACTAGGTCTGACCATTTCTTATCTTTTTCTTCTTTTTTGCACTCCAAGAAAATATTAGCATGATATTTAAATACGCTTATAAATTTGTATTTAAGTTTTAATAAATTTTATTTATTTATTATATATCCGATAAAAAATACTAATACTAATAATAAATTATTTATAAAAAACCAATTCAAGTTTTTTTCCCGTGCTTAAGATTTTTAAATAGATTTTAAAAATAATTTTTTATGTATACATACTATTTTAATATATATTTTTTAAAATCACTTTAACAATCATGAAATATTGGTTTTGTAACAAAAATAATGATTTCAATTAATCGCTAAGATTAGCAAGAGATACATTAATTAAAAATATTTTGATTAAAAAAAAGCTCCAAATAACTATACTTTTTGTTTAATAATAGGAACAAACAATTCCCTAAGATTTGTATTTTTTTTTTTGCATTTAATTTTTTTGTCTCGTGGGCATACAAATTAGTATAATCTACAATACAACAATTACACCTTCTTCCTGCTTTTCCTGTGTCATCTCCAGCATAATTCTGGAACTATAAGTTACATTAATCATATATTGTTTTACCTTTCCTAATCCATTAAAAAAGAAGAAGAAGAAGAAATATGTAGTGTTTGAGAAATGTTTTTCTGCAATTTCTTTAGACTTTGATGGCATATAGATAGGTCTAGTGATAATCTTGATTTAGACAACCAAAATGTAAAGAAAGGGTAATGGTTATGAACATATCCTTCTAACATTCCTGCATTTTCTTAATCAGGAGACTTGAGGTTGACTTTATTCTATTGCTTGGATATCTTAAACTTATACCAGCCAACTTGATCCGAACCTGTCCCCAATCCATTTTGAACATCCATCCATCACTTCTTCCAGCTTTTGGTGGCAAAGGTTATTATCCTGCCAGCCTATTTAAACAATTCTAGACCTTGTAAACATTTATGGCTTGGTGGCAATCAATTTACCTCGATTTCCTATTCTGTTGTAGTTTATCTCCTGTTGAAGAGTGAGATACATGCAGATATTTTGACAAAATTACAGGGATATACTTTCAAACTGAGGTTGTGTTTTACGTCCTGGGTTGCATAGGAGATGGTGTTGATTTGATAGCATTTGCAAGTTTTGCGTCAATTTTGCATGGTTTATAAGATTTTTGCCTTTAATCTGCTTCTAAATGTAAGCAACCAGTTGTTTTCTATGAAAGCAAGTTGGCACAGCAAGTTTGGTAAAAAATAATTAGCATCAATTCAGTGCTACTTGTAGTATCAATTACTATCACCTAATCTTGTTATTGTCTTTTACAAGACAAAGGCAAGGATTCTTGCCTATAAATAGGCAGTGTTTACTCAACTTAAAAAAGAAAATTGAGATCAAGTAGAGGAAAAAAAAAGGATGAAGAGAGAATAGCCCACAAAATTGTGAGGTATTTATGAGATGGTAAGTGAGATGTTTTCTTCTATTATTAGAGAGATTTCAGTTATTCTCCTATTAATAGAGAGAGGTTGTAATTCCCATATTACTTAGTATAATCCTTCTATATTTACCTGTGGACGTAGCCCAATTAGATGAACCACGTAAATTCTTGTGTGTCATTTCTCATTTTATCTTGTCCTTTTACCTTTTTTTTATCTTATTGGGTTTGCATGTCAGCATCCTAATAGTGGTATCAGAGTCTTCTGGTTGGTGTTATTAATACACAAAAGTTATTCGTGTATATGGTTACTATTCACGTATACAACACTATTCACCTATACGACATTATTCATCCATATGGTATTGTTCACATATGTTACTGTTGACGTATATAAAAAGTCAGTGCGGTGATTAAATACAATCTAGGAAGTTCTATCTAATGAGATTGGATTTTAAGCGGGACCATTTGTGACCCTTCCAATCTTTCCTGGGAACTTACTTAGTGAAGTATTATTCATACGATATTATTTTTATATACGTTACAGATCTGTGAAATGGTGATAGCTGAATAGATCTTGGTGAATACAATGGCAGCAAAGTACGAGATTGAGGGGTTTAATAGGAGCAATTTCTCACTGTGGAAAATGAGAATCAAGGTAATCTTAAGGAAAGATAATTGTTTGACAACAATTGGGGATCAACCCGCGGAGATCACTGATGATGCAAAATGGAATGAGATGGATGACAATGTTATTGCTAAAATATATTTAGCATTAGCCGATGAAGTATTATCAAGTGTAGCGGAGAAAAAAATAGCTAAGGAGATATAAAAGACTCTAACAAAGCTATATGAGTCCAAGTCTTTGCATACTAAGATTTTCTTAAAGTGAAGACTTTATACCCTTCGAATGGCAAAAACCACGTCGGTGACTGACCACATTAACACAATAAGAACTCTATTTTCATAACTCACTACATTGGGTCAACAAATAGAGAAAAATGAATGTGCAGAGCTTCTATTTTAAAGTCTTCCTGATTCGTATGATCAACTTGAAAAATAATATCGTCTTAAATTATCTAGTCTTTGATGATGTTGCAACTGTTATCTTGAAAGAAGAAAATAGACGCAAAAACAAAGAAGACAGAAACAGTTTAAACCAAGCTAAGGCGTTGTTGGTGTCAAAAGAAAGATCAACGGAGCGTGGCTCTAGTAAGAGTCAAAGGCAGGGGAGGTCCAAATCAAGAAGTAAGGAGGCTATGAAATGCTACAACTGTGGCAAAAATGGGCAATTAAAAAAGGATTAGTTTAAAAAGGATATAGAGAATACTAAAAAGTCATCAAAATCTCAAGGATGTGTTGCGAGCACCTTAAAAGATGGAGAGGTTTATATAGTGAAGCAACGACAATCTTTACAAATAAAGAAAAGTTCACTAAAGTCTGGCTAATGGATTTAGGAGCAACATGACATATCACTCCTAATCGAGATTGGTTCCATACATATAAACCCATATTTGGAGGCAAAGTGTTCATGAGTGATAATCATACTTTAGAGATTGTTGGCATTGACATCATCAAATTGAAGATGATGATGGCTTAATTCGTACTATTTTAGAAGTGCGACATGTGAAAGACTTAAAAAAAAATCTTTTATCTATAAGATAATTTGATAGTATTGGTTGTAAGATTCGAACAGATAATGGAATCATGAAAATCATCAAAGGAGCGCTGGTGGTTTTAAAGGCAAGATAGATAGTTGCAAATATATTTGCATTAATGGGAGAAACACATCATGAGGCAGAAGTGTCAATCACATCAGCTAGTCCTGCAGAAGAGAAGATGATGATGTAGCATAAAAAACTAGGTTACATGTTAGAGAAATGTTTAAAGGTTCTCTTTGATTTGAAGTTACTCCCTAGGCTTACAAAGGTTACTTTACCTTTTTGTGAGCACTGTGTTACAAGTAAACAACACAGGTTGAAGTTTGACACATCAACAACTAAGAGCAAATGCATCTTAGACGTGATTCACTCTGATGTATGACAAGCACCGATTATATCCTTGGGAGGAGCAAGATACTTTGTATCATTCATAGATAACTTTTCTAGAAGATGTTGGGTGTATCTAATTAGAAGGAAGACAGATGTGCTTATAGTCCTTAAAATTTTCAAAGCGCGAGTGGAACTTGAATCTGAAAAGAAGATCAAGTGTTTGAGGATTGACAATGGAGGATAATATACTAGTGATGAATTTGATAACTTCTGTCAATATGAAGATATTAAAAAATAGTTCACAACGACATACACTCTATAACAAAATAGAGTGGCAGAGCGGATGAACAGAACTCTATTAGAAAGAACAAGAGTAATGTTCAAGGCTGCAGGTCTAGGAAAGTCATTTTGGGTAGAAGTAGACAATATCGCATGTTATGTGATAAATCTATCTTCTTCAACCGCAATTGAGCTGAAGACACCGATGAAGATGTGGACTGGAAAACCAGCTGATTATCTCGATTGCATATATTTGGAAGTCTTGTGTACGTGATGTACAATACACAAGAAGTTAGCAAGCTGAATTTAAAATCTAGAAAATGTGTATTCATGGGATATGTTGATGGAATGAAGGGGTATCGTTTGTGGGATCCCATTGCCCACAAGGTAGTTATCAGCAGAGATGTTATATTTACAGAAGGTAAAATGTAAATGGAAGAACATAATAGCATTCTAAAGAAGGCTACAGCAGTCCATGTGAAAAATACTCAAAATCATTCTTCTTCTGAAGTTGTACCAGAGCATGAAGAGCAAGAATAAATAGAATCTAAAACTCTTGAAGTTCGGCGGTTGACTTATGAAATAACACCACTAGCTTGACACTCAGAATATGTTACTGAAAGTAACATTGCATAATGTCTTCTAATAGAGGATGGAGAGCCATCAACTTTCTATGAGGCTATCAAAAGCATAGATGTATATATATGGATGACAGTAATGCAAGAGGAGATTAAAGCTTTGCACAAGAATAATACTTGGGATCTTGTTCCACTACCACAAGGAAAAAAGGTCATTGGCAACAAATGGGTTTACAAGATAAAACGTGATGACAATGATCAAATGGAGCGGTATCGTGCAAGATTGGTAGTGAAAGGATATACTCAAATAGAAGGAATAAACTTCAATGAGATATTTTCTCCGGTGATACGACTTACAATAATCAGAGTAGTCTTAGTAATGTGTGCTATATTTGATCTTCACTTGGAGCAGTTAGATGTGAAAACTGCATTTCTTCATTGAGAACTTGAAAAAAAAATTTATGTGCTCCAACTAGAGGGTTTTGCTGAAACAAACAAGGAGAACTTGGTTTGCAGGTTGAAAAAATCTCTATATGGTCTCAAACAGGCGCCTAGATGTTGGTACAAGAGATTTGATTCCTTCATAATTAGCCTTAGGTACAACAAACTCAGTTCAGACCATTATACATATAATAAAAGGTTTGAAGAAGATTTTATCATTTTGTTGTTGCACGTGGATGACATGTTAGTGATAGGCCCCAACAAAGATCGAGTCCAAGAATTGAAGGCACAGTTGGCTAGGAAGTTTGATATGAAGGACTTGGGACCAGCAAACAAGATTCTAGGGATGCAAATTTACCAAGACAAAAGTAAGAGGAAGATTTGGCTTTCTCAGAAGAATTATTTGAAGAAGATCTTGCGACGTTTCAATATGTAAGATTGTAAGCCAATTTCCACCCCAGTTCCTATTAATTTCAAATTATCCTCAAGTATGTCTCCTAACAATGAAGTAGGGAGGATGAAGATGTCTTGAGTACCGTATGCATCAGTAGTGAGAAGTTTAATGTTTGTCATGATATGTACAAGACCAGACATTGCACAAGCAGAGGGAGCAGTTAGTCGATACATGACAAATCCTGATAGAGAGCATTGGAATACTATTAAGAGGATCTTAAGATACATCAAAGGTACCTCAGATGCTGCATTATGTTATAGAGGATCAGAATTTACTATCAGAGGTTATGTTGATTCAGATTTTGCTAGTGACCTTGAGAAAAGAAAGTCTACTACAGACTATATGTTCATAATTGCAAAAAGAGCTATGAACTAGGTCTCTAAACTATAGATTGTTGTAGCGTTATCCACAACAGAAGTTGAGTACATGACAGCTACACAAACTTGCAAAGAAGCAATATGAATAAAGAAACTTATAGAGAAGCTTGGGCACAAACAAGAGAATATTCTTTTGTATTGTGATAGTCAAAATGCCTTGCATATTACAAGGAATCCAATGTTTCATTCAAGAACAAAACACATAGATGTTCAATATCATTTTATTTGTGAAGTGGTAAAAGATGAAAGTATGGATTTTCAGAAAATTCACACAAAGAAAAACTCAGCAGATGCTTTAACTAAACCAATTAACACTAATAAGTATATATGGTGCAGATCCTCTAATGGCCTAGCAAAAACATATACAGCATGAAGATAACAAGTATAGAAAGGATAGAAGAAACATAAATGATCAAGTGTGAAAACTTGCTTAAATCATCAAAGTCTTCAAGTGAAAGAATGTGAAAGCAACCTGACACAGCTAGCTTGGTAGAAAATAATGGGCACCAATTCAGTGCCACTTGCAGCACCAATTGGTGCCACCTAACCTTGTTATTATCTTTTGCAAGACAAAGACAAGGATTTTTTCCTATAACTAGGCAATGTATCTTTGCCTCATTTGCACAATTTAAGAGAGAAAATTAAGAGCAAGTAGAGAGAAAGAAGAGAGGGTGAAGAGAGAGTATCCCACAAAATTAAAAGGTATTTGTGAGATAGTAAATGTGGTGTTTTCTCCTATTATTAGAGAGATTTCAGTTATTCTCCTATTAATAGAGAGAGGTTGTAATTCTCACATTACTTGGTAAAATTCTTCTATACTTGCCTATGGACATAGCCCAATTGGATGAACCACGTAAATTCTTGTGTGTCATTTCTCATTTTATCTTGTCCCTTTACCTTTTTTATCTTGTTGGGTTTGCATGCCATCATTCTAACATTTTCTTCATAGAATGTGATGACAAATCTGATGTAAGAATTTATGTTCAAAGATCTATCACTGGCTCACAAATTTTTCACACTTGGGCAATTCAGACACTTGAGCTACATGTGTATCATCTTAAAGAGTACTAGTTCTTTATTCAAATAAAAATTTATAATGGTTTTATGCAATTAGTCTTCTTTATAGAATTTGCTTAAGCTAGGGAATGTTAAGAAATGAATTATGTCGCCTATATTTCTCAAGTTTTCTTAGTTAAATATAAAAAATAAATAAAATAACAAATGATATGTAAAAGCCGCTGAGAAGCAGGCCTTTGGGTTGTAGCAGGGCACTTGTATGTCATTTATACATACAGTGCGGTACCAAACATACTTTTTATTATGGATTTTGGAAGAGCTTTCGACTGTGACTTCAATGTGCATAGAGTTGTGGTGGTGATGGGTCTATTTTCTAACATGGCAAGAGGATAAGTGCCATGGAATGTGTTGTCGTCTGTGTTCTGACTTCTAAGGATTTTTTTTAATATCATGTGATTTTATCAATTCTATCAAATTGATTTTGAAGTTGACCAAGTCTTAACAACTGAAGCAAACGACTACGGACTAATGGTCTTTCACCCTACAAGTTACAATCGTATTTATCACTCACGTAGACCACAGACTGGTCACTCCCCACTTAAAGCTGCAATACTTGCTGTTGATTTCTACTTTTTTAACATTCTCTCCCAGGGAAAAATTGCAAATGAATCCTTCTGTCCTTATCCAACCCATCCTCTGTTTTGCTTTCTCTTTCTCACCTTCCATTGCTCTCACTTTCCTCATAGCTAAACTGAGGGAAACAGACACCACTATTTCTCACATTCTCCCTATCTCTATCGTTTCCTATCTGAGATTGACAGGAGAGTTAATGTCATGATTTGAATCCCGGATCTATAACCGACACATAAGAAAGGTTCTCCTTTAAGGTTCTATACCTATGCGAACCCAAACTTACACACAAACTTATCCTAACTCAATCAAAATTCAACGCAGCATTAATAACAGAATCAACTTCATAATATAATTGAATTGTCTTAATACAAGAGTCAATATAATTTCATAGTTTGGGAGTATTAACTAGATATAAAGAAAAATGTACAAATTTACAACCAAAAAAGCAGGTTGTGAAGGTCCAACAAAAGTGATCTGCTATCAAGCTATAAATTTGAAAAGGATAAATAATGAGAGGGTAAGTTCATCAACTTAGTGTGTAGATAACATTCAATATACACACACGAGACAATACAACAATGAGAAATATATATATACAAGTATGACTTTAGGTTCTTATAGAAAGGTTTATCAAAGAGGCCATAACAAGAATATTATATGGTAAAACTCATCAGAAAATCAAAATGCAATGAGCATGAGACTCTGTACTATGGGATGATCAGTCCACACAGGTTGGTGACTCCCCTGACCATCTAGGGTTCAGATACGATGTACATAAACGATGTACACAAAGACTAACATTACCTTATTATCATGGATATTCTGACTAACATACCATAGGTTCATAATCATAATCAAATGAACATATTCATATCTCAAGGCTCAACTCATGACATCAATCAAATAAAGAGCTATCAATTCATAAGTCAATTCAAAATACATACTAGTTCATATCATGAATTTAGATTCAACAAATGATTATGCTTATCATAACAAGGATAATAGTTAACATATATATTATCAAGAAGCATGATCCAATTCATATTAACAAATCAAATATTTATAATATTTCTCATGCATATGGAAAATTATCCACTCACCTGACTTGAAAGCAAACAGAAATCAAAAGCAAACACCAAAGAAAACTCTACTAATGTCTTGCCGGTAGAATATTAGAATTATCTAAATACAAAAAAAAATATTCAAGAACGACTTAAAAGAACATATAACCTATTTAATACACTTAAATAAAGGTCTATTCCATAACCCTATATGTTTTTAGACTAAACTAGTTATTTTTCTAAAAACCTAAAAATTAACAGTTTTCCTGAAATCTAATCCATAATAAAACAAATAATAAAATTGGTAATAATTCACTAAATAACCCTAAATTATTCATCAAACCATCCTGAAAAAGCTAACATCACAGCTAGGGACTAATATGAAATTTATCACATTTTTAGGACCAAATTGTAATTTTCACCCAATTGGAAGACCAAACTAAACATATCATAAATTCATGAATATAGTGGAATTATGTCCATAATTCATCCTTATTTCTGTCAAGAACCTCTAATTATGCTCCAGGGACCATTCTGGAATTTTTCCAAAATTTTAGGGTCAAATTATAATTTTTTGTCAAATGGAGGACCAAACTAAAATTTATCATAAATCCATGAATATACTGAAATTATGACCATAATTAATCCTCAAATATTTCCAGAATATCTCATTATACTCCAGGGACCATTCTGGAATTTTACCAAATTTTTAGGGTCAAATGGTAATTTTTATCAAATTAGAGGACTAAATTGGAAATTTCAAAATTTCATAACTATACAGTAATTCTGCCTATAATTCATATTTTATTCCGTTCAGAATCTCAGAATATGCTCCAGGAACCATTCTGTAATTTTCCAAAGTTTGGGGACTAAACTATAATTTTCCAAAATTGAGGGACCAAATTGAATTTTCAGCATCTTCAACTTCCAACACAGAATTTCAACGGAAACCACTGTTCTTTTTTTATTTATAACACAAATTCACTATTCAAGCAAAATCCATAACTCAAAATCATCATTTTTATCTATAATCTCTTAAATTCAACTTAACAATCCATTACTCATAACAATCGATCTTATAGTATTCAATTTAATTCATCAATTAAACCTAAAACATAAATTTGCAAAACCCTAACATTCATCAAAACCAAAATTAAAATTCAATTAATATACATTTACACATTTAACAACCTAAATCTTACCTTTAAACTTATTTTTTCAATTCATTTCTATTTCCCTTCTAATTTCCCTCTTTTCTCTTGTCCTTCTTCTTCCTCCATTTCTCTCCAGCCGGTTTCCTCTTTTAATTTCAGATTTCTTTTTTTTTTTACTTTCTATTTATATTTATCAAATTTTATTGAATTACTACATTACCTCTCATTTATTTATACCCACATTCCAATCCACCAAGGATTTTATTGTATTTTTCTACTCGTTTGTTCGAAACATCACAGTTAATGTACTTGGTTATTATGGTAAACTTATGAAGACTTGAAGACCATTCACTTTTTCAATCTCTAACTTGGGCTGAATCATTAAGAGTGGCTTGACATGCCACAAACTCAATGGATGAAATCACTTTCATGGCATCACTACCAGCCATTGAATGCAAAAGGGTACACTTAAATGTTGATCACTTGCTCATCTCTAGTTTGCTTAGCACGACATTCCACTGTTGATTTCATCAAATTGAAATGGTTTTACCTTAAATGATAGAATATCAAGTTGGTCGGTGGCTAAAGTATTTGCAGACATTAATCCCATGTCCAAACTCAGAACTTTCTATCAACTGCCTGTAGGTCCCTAAGGAATACTTGATGTCTCCATTTTACTAAAGCTCATAAAAATGAAGAGGAGAAATGAAACCATACAAAGAACTTTTTAGAAACCATGAATGAGTCGTTAATGCTTCAATAAATCAAACCCATTTGAGGAGTATCATATTATTATGCTCTTGAGTAGATAAACCACATTAGAGCTGTTGAAAAGGAAAAATATTAGATGGGTTTCAACAACTACTAACAGAGCATTAATGGTAGGCATTGCCATTACCTACTAGGCATTATGTGTCCCATTTCTGACAGGGACAGATATGTTATTGATCACTTGCCACACCTATAAATACCCCACACAACATTGAAGCTTCAATGTACTAAACTATCAAAAAAGAAACGGCTTCTTCTCCATTAGTCTCTCTCCTTGTTCTCACCTCTCCGCTATTATCGTTTGTCACCCCCTCCGATTCTTCTGAGTATGGTATTGCTGAGTCACCAGATCCTCCTTTTAGGCCCAGGGGAATTCCCTCTATTCTGAGAAAGTCACAATGTCTCTATATTATGAATTTCTTTGTCCATATTGCAACAGTTTCATAGCAGACCCTCTAGCTCAGGTCCTGGAGACTGATCTCATGACCATTCTCAATCTCAGACTGGTTCCCTGGGGAAATGCTATTCTAGATTCTAACAATACCATTGGGTGTCAGGCTGCATTTCCATCTTCAGATTTTGTTCCTTTTTTTCTCTTTTAAGAATGTTCTTTCAAAGTTTCGATGTGGTCACCTTTTACTTTGGTTTTTTGGCAGCATGGGGAAGAGGAATAGAATATCATCCATGCTTGCAGCATCAACCTCTGGCCTGATTTGGTAAAACTAGCTCTTCTTAACAAATACTTCACTGTTTTCCGAAGAAGCAATTCAGCCTCTCAACTGTATGATTATGATCCAGAAGAAGCACTTCAACTTCATCAAGTGCATAGAAATTAAAACAATACGCGGTTCCTGATAGAAATGGAGCAGAAGAATCCTGGGAAGTAAGTGCTGGTAAATTGAAGCTAACTACACAACCCATCAAGAAATGCCATGACAGTGGACATGGAAAGGAGTTTTGGTTCATCTACTGATCACATTTTATTTGCTTCAAAAAGAAATCAGATTTGCTTTCTTGGAAGAAGGTGCACCCTTTTAGCTGCAAGGTTATTTACATTTAGTAGTTTTCATGTTTCTTTGCTTCTCTATGCCTTTTTCGGTCGTTTAACCTGTTTAATATTGAAGTACACTGCATTCTCAGTTTTGATGCTAAAACTGATGTTTCAAGAAATAAATATGCAGCTTGTTCGACAAATTTATGGCAAAGAAACAGATCAACTCAGTCCGCCACACGAATGCGTGCCATGGGTGGTTGTGGATAACAAACCTATCCTTGATGCCTTTGGCATTCTATCTCCCCCTCCCCTGAACAATACCGTTGTATTGTTTGTTTATTTGGTTTTGGTTTTGGTTTTTGAATGCAGGACTAAAGGAAATTCATAGATTATGTTTGCAAGGCATGCAAAAGCAAGCCTTTGCCCAAGACTTGCAGTTCACATCCCAACAATTCAATTAATTAGGAAAACTCGCTCCGATCAGTTGAGGAATGCCCCAGATGAAGATGGCACCCCTTGCATGCACCCTTTGATTATAGAATCACCCCTTGCAAGCATTTACACACGGCTTTCAATTTTCCAGGCATAGTTTCTTGCACAAGGAACTCCCCTGGTGGACTCCTCTAGTTCATAAACCGTAGGATGATGTAGTATTGGTGGTTCTGCAGGCATAAAACGAAAGCGAAACTGAGTTTCAATAAAGATCCACCTCATGTAGTTTCATTGGTTTTTTTCAGAAAAATGCATCAGCATTCTCCTTTCTTTGAAAAAATATTAGCCTCTTACAAACACTAGAATTCTAGTGCCTCGCAAACAAAGAGTCACCTAAATGGAAGAACGCCAAATTACCCTATAATCTTAGTTCAATTGAAGAGCAATTGTTGTTATTGATTTGTTGAGTTGTTGTGTCTTCTGCCTTGCATCCTTCTTTAAATAGAAAATTCAAGAAAACTTCCAGTTCCTTCCTTATCCTTTTTCATTCAAAGTAATTTTTAGTAAACAACTTACTTATATGTAACTTCTGATAACTACTCATCTTATTTTATTTTTGTTTCAAGGATTGCACCGTATACTTTTTACACCTTCCATTTATCACACATGTTCAAATCTAGACTTTATTAAATATGATTTACAATTAAGTTTTGGTGTATTTTTTCTGTCTAAATTTTGTAACTCTTTGGTCACTGTTTAACACTAATATTATACAAAAACAAAAGGACTTCCTTCCCTGTAACTTGTAAGCATTGAATCCAAGTAGAACACGCGCATCCGAGCTAAGGATGTCAAATATCTATTGGTGATTATTGATTTATCATCCCCCCGTCCCACACCAACCACCCCCCAAAAAGCTCTACCATGTTTCAAATGAACTTATCTTTGTCGAATCGATTTCAAATTTGTCAACAGCCTTGTTGTGCAATATTATTCATGTTAAGGACAACCAAGCAAGCTGTAATGCTTAGATTAGGAAACAGTCTCGAGGCACTAAAAATGAAGAAAAGAAACTTGAATGGAAAAGAAAAGAAAGAAATTGTGTAATGGGTTGTTGTAAGCTAAAGTTGTAACATAAGAAGGAAGGAAATAAGCAGAGATTATTAAGCGATCATCGAAGCGTGGACGATATCAGTCACAGATGCATATATTTATTGAAAGAAGACGAAGAAGCAGCAGCAACAGCATCCACCTGCAAGCTCAAACTATAACCATTATAGACTAACAACAACATCATGTCAAGTAACAAGATTCAAGATTCACAAAGAGACGATGAATATCATTGCATTTAAATTGACCATATCCAAGACATGTAAATCTTCCATGAATATCATATCTTTAATCTCTATTCCACAATTCATATACTCCACTAATACTAACTTATCTAAAGGAGTGGAGACCGAAATCGAGGATCCTAATAGAGCTGGTTGTCTATCTAATATCATGAAAAAATATGGAGACACAAACACATAAGTTGCACTCCAATTAAACAAGACTTTTGCATCAAAATAGCAAATAGAAAGATTACTTGAAACAACTATGTTGGATACCTAAGTATCCTATTGAGTCAAGGCAAAGATTTTGGCATGCCTTTGACCTTGCTGCATTTAGCCTCTGTCACCTGCACCTCGTTTTCTCTAACCGTAGCCACCAAAATCTCTACCATTAAGATCCACAGACTAGCTCGTTAATGATGTTTGAATTGAAGTAGATGCTCTCGAAGCTGACAACTATCTCATAGGCCATTCTCGAATCTTATGATCTATTTGGCCACAATTGAAACAAGCATCAGTCCTCCTACAGCGCTCTATGCTGGTATGGCCTCCTTTACAGTTCTAACATGAATAACTGTCTCCAAATGAAACAAAAGAGCCATGAGGTTCAATTTAAACTAAACTCTAAGTATAGTTTTGACCACCATTATTGCCATTATAACTTGAGTTATTGGCTAAAGATCTCTATCTAATCCTCCTCGGATGCTACAAACTTGTTCTCAAGTTAGATATCTTAGGATGGTGGTGTAGGTCCGTCCACAAATATTTTAGATCTATCTAAAATTGAGGTAATATTAATCTTAGCCTCTACCTAGATGTTACAGACTCATCACGAGTTAGATAAGTTAGGTTAGCGCTCCAAACTTTTCTATAATCTAAGATGATTATTAGGTGTAGTTATATTATATTTTATATAAGAATTATAAATATATAAATATATATAATTAATTTAATTTTAATAAAATGTTATATTATATTGATCATTTGTATAATTATATTAATTATAACTGAAGTTATATGTTAGTTATATGAATTGTATTTTACTATTGGAAAAACTAGCTATGTGAATTGTGAATTTTTCTTCCTTTTCTTTTTATAAAGAGTTAACAGTTGAAAAAATCACCTCATTAAAGATTTTTTTTAATCAAGTTATAGATACTATTTGTGACTTGTTTGTCATATATGTTAAGTGTGATACAAGAGTTAGAGACAATATATCTAATTCAAATAAATATGTTAGAACTCTAAGTAATTTTTGGGTTATGCTATTTTACCCCTGTCTCTTATACACATCTAGATGTGTATAAGAGACAGCTGTAGGTCCGTCCACAAATATTTTAGATCTATCTAAAATTGAGGTAATATTAATCTTAGCCTCTACCTAGATGTTACAGACTCATCACGAGTTAGATAAGTTAGGTTAGCGCTCCAAACTTTTCTATAATCTAAGATGATTATTAGGTGTAGTTATATTATATTTTATATAAGAATTATAAATATATAAATATATATAATTAATTTAATTTTAATAAAATGTTATATTATATTGATCATTTGTATAATTATATTAATTATAACTGAAGTTATATGTTAGTTATATGAATTGTATTTTACTATTGGAAAAACTAGCTATGTGAATTGTGAATTTTTCTTCCTTTTCTTTTTATAAAGAGTTAACAGTTGAAAAAATCACCTCATTAAAGATTTTTTTTAATCAAGTTATAGATACTATTTGTGACTTGTTTGTCATATATGTTAAGTGTGATACAAGAGTTAGAGACAATATATCTAATTCAAATAAATATGTTAGAACTCTAAGTAATTTTTGGGTTATGCTATTTTACCCTTATTATTTTGTTTTACTATGATAAGGTTTATTATTATTATTATTTATTACTTATATTAAATTTATTTTTAAATAATTTTTGTCCACGAATGGCCTAACCCTAAGTTATGTATTGCTATATCCTTTTCAAGATTGTTAGTAGCTAAATATTTTTTTGGCTAAGGTCAACGAATGCTGGTAATAACATGATACTTATATATCATCATTATTATTATTATTATTATAAAAATAAATAATTTGATTATAAAGAGCGTGACAGTTGGATTAATTAAAAGCTAGTATAGTGTTATTGTAATGATTGTTTTTAAATTGTTTTTTTTATAAATTATATTAAAATAATATATTTTTTAATTTTTAAAATGAATGTATTAAAATAATATAAAAACATAATTTCATACAAATAAAAAATTTGAATTTAAGAAAAAAAAAACACAAAACAAAGAGAGTCTAAAGAAAAAAATTGTCCCACGGTAACATTCAAGTAATCACTTATTCATTTACCCTGTCAATATATCGAAATAAAGAATCTCAACTTATCATATCGCTGCTCCATGCAATTTAATTAGCACAGCTACTGTGTCCAGAGTCAAAATGCTATACAATATTTTAAGAAAAAAAATCAAGATAATTAGGCTTAATTCAATTTTGATTTATCATAATTCAATGCTGTACGACATCATTCTCATCAAATTTATTGCTAGGAATTGATTCTATAGGGACCACAAATAAATAAATAAATAAGAAAAAACTACAAAACCTCTCTGAAGTGAAAGATAGGAGGATGATTGTGCAAGCTAGCTAGAAAACGTAGCCCGACGATGCCCATCGATGAAAGGGAAGCATGTGATTGCTAAGCTATAACTAATATCTTTGCATTAGTGGTCAAATAGGCTCACATAAACATATTTATTTCCTACAATACTTTATGTTAAGGCTGCCATGTAAAGCATAAATGATAACAAAACCTAAAACAGTTCACATTTTATTGTGATTCCCACATAAAAATTATTATTTTTTCTTTAGCTTGCAAATTTATTTAGCACATGTAGCATCGTCTAATACCCAGAATCTTGCTTCGAGGACATTAGTTGAAGCATCTCAACCTCCTTTTTAGTTTCATGTACAAGTCGCATGGGTTGTATAATTATTGTTGATTTAATATATGTGACCTTTTGTTTTTTTCTCCCTTTTCCTATTTGATTTTCTTGTTGGCCTTCAAAAAAAATCAAATCAACTTTTAAGATTTTTTATCAATTTTTATTATTTTAATTATTATTTGTTTTATTCAAGGTGGGGTTTTAAAAAAAGTTTACAATTTCATCCTTTTTTAGTTTTTTTTCCCAAACAAATATAATCTTTTTTTTATTATTGTTGTTTCTTTTCCTTGCAAGGTAATTTTAAAATTTTTATTATTATTCAATCCTATAATATTTAATTGGTGGGTTGTGTAGCTTTATAGTAGAGCTCAAATTTATAATTTAATACACTATGATTTTGAAAAATTAATCCAAGTTTACAAAGTTAACACAAACTTTTTTAGTTTTCTTCCTTTAAAAAATTATTTTTTCACTATCCATTATTTTTTTTATTCATTTTGTATAGGATTTTTTAGTCATTTAGAAAATAACATAGATTATCTTGGTGTTTTTGTTGTTATTAAATTTAGCTTTTTAAAAGGAATTTTATTTTTAAATTAAATTAATTAATATCATCTTCCAACATTTAATTCTTCACATGTTGAGCTTTTAGATTGAATCTGACTTAATAATTTAATAGATTGTGGGTTTTAGAGTTTAGCTTAGGTTTACAAAGTTTACTTAGCCTTACTTTGTATTTTGTTTTTCCTTTTCTAAGCTTTTTTTTGTGTGTGTGTGATTTCATCCTCCATCATTATTTCTTGTGTTGGATTTATTTTTTCCAAACATTGTTGAATTTATATTGTTTAAATGGAATTTTTTAGGTGAAATAAATTTATTGATTTTATCTATTAGCATTTAATTGTTTAAGTGTTGAGCTTCTCAATTTAACTTAGGTCTATAATTTAACAGGTTACAGGTTTGAAAAACTAACCTGAGTTTATAAGATTCACCCAAGCTTGTTATATATATATATATATATATTTAATTTTATCCACCAATATTTTGATATTTTTTTATTTGTTTTTTATGAGAATTTTTTGTGGTTTTGAAAATAACAAGCATTAACTCTCTCTCTCTCTCTCACACACACACACATATATATATATATATAGCTATGTTGAATCTAGCTTTTTTTTAAGGAAATTTTATTTTTTAATGAAATTAAATTAATTGCATGAGAATAAGAATGAGATGATTGATTCATGGTGTTTTGTGTTTTTTTCTTTCCTAGTCACTCACTGTTTTAACAACAAGTGTGACCTTTTTTAATTATTAAATTCTTAGATTTTTTATACCACTTTTCAAGCATTAATATTATATGAACATCTTTTTTTATGTTGGGTGAGAATTCATCCTATCCATAGCATGGCACAAAACAATTATTTAGTTATAACTCTAGAAAGAATCATAGTTATTGAACTCAGTTTAGATTTGATCTAGAAAAGTGGTTAAATCTCAAATCATATAAGTTGACCCAAGTCAACTTAAATCAAACCAGAAAAATAAAAAAGAAATTATGTGTGATGTTTTAATATCTCACATAAATTTTTTTTAAAATAATTCATCTTAATGTAGGTTTTATATATATATATATATATAAGAAATTCAAGGCATAAAAAAGAAAGTTTTGAAAGTGGCTAAGTCTCAAATCACACAAGTTGACCTGGGTCAACTTGAATCAAACCGGAAAAATAAAAAAGAAATTATGTGTGATGTTTTAATATCTCACATGGAAATTTTTTGAAATAATTCATCTTAATGTAGGTTATATATATATATATATATATNATAAGAATATAAATTATATATATATAATTATCAAAAATTAAGAAAGAATTCAGTTTATAAAAAATAAAATGTGAGACTAGGTATTTATAAATTAATATTATATTTTTAGAGTTTATTAAAAAATTAATATATATATATATGTGTGTAAAAAAATATATATTCATGTATCGCACAGATTAAATTACCTGGGTTTGAAGTTATTCAATCGAATCATCCACATTTGATCAACCAATTACATCTTCTAGTTTTTTTGGTTTCATGTCTCTGAAAAGGACGATTGATTTTGCCTGAACGAAAGGAAAGAAAAAAAAAATCAAAATTACGGGCATCTAGAACCCATGCATACCGGGCAATAAATTAAGCATTAAGTCCACAGCTATATATTCTTGGGTGTAATATTAGCGAGTCAACCAACCTTGAAATTTCTTTTATAGAGTATCTTCACAGGTCTCAACATCACTATGCATTTCCTACACAGCCTCCCTTGTCCTAATTAAGATTTGACTTTGACAATTTCAAGTCTTTCCAGGAATAATTTTCTTTGGGGTTTATACATTGCATCATCTTGTTTAGGCAAATATAAGACTTGTTTTTATTCCGGCACTTGCTACACCACATGCTTTCAAGATAAGATAGAATTGAAAACTTAATTTTTAGCCTTTCTAGCCAAACTTCTTGGGGTTTTTGCGTCCCATCTCTTTGTTTAAGCAATATAGTTGCTTAAATTAATAGTTTTCGAGTTGCCAGTTCCTAACTCTCAAAATTCCATGGCCTCGACGATCTATTTAGTTTTGTTGTTCTTATTCTTTTGCATGGTTGCTGAGGCTCAAGATGTAGAATTCTTCTTCAATGGATTCAATGGAAGTGAAGCAAACCTCACACTTGATAAAGTTTCCATTATCAAGCCTAGTGGTTTGCTAAGGCTCACCAACAAAACACAAAATGCTGTAGGACATGCATTTTATTCCGAAAAAGTACGAATGCTTAACAGAAGTTCATCTTCGTCTCCGAATGCTTCTTCTTTCAGCACAACTTTTGTCTTTCAGATAATCTCTCCGTCCAAAGGTGAGGGAGGATTCGGCTTTGCTTTCACCTTATCTCCCTCCGATCGGCTTCCTGGGGCTGAGGCGGGGCATTACCTTGGTCTTTTCAACTCTATGAACGATGGTTTGTCCTCCAACCATATTTTTGCTGTTGAATTCGACACAGTTAATGGATTCAACGAGAATACAGACTCTGTAGGCAATCATGTCGGAATCAACATCAACAGCGTGGATTCAAAAGCAGGAAGACCAGCTTCTTATAACGACGACGTAAACCGGCTTGATTCATTTGAAGAATTGGTGTTGGAGAGTGGTAAACCTATTCAAGCTTGGGTCGAATATAATGGTGTGACTAAATGTATTAACGTAACAATAGCTCCCATGGACCATGGCAAACCGATTCAACCACTCATTTCCTTCCCACAAGATCTAAGCACTTATGTTAAGGAGGATATGAATGTTGGTTTCTCCGCCTCTACTGGAAATAAGGCGAGCTCTCATTACATACTGGGATGGAGTTTTTCCACTAAGGGAGCAGCCCTGCCTCCGCTAGATCTTTCTCGGCTTCCTATCGCACTGCAGGAGAAAAATTCATCGTCTTTCCGACCCTCAGTGATCGTTATTATCGCATCTTTATGCGGTGTGACCACTCTTTTGTTTGTAATCCTGTTCTTTCTTACGGTGTATAAAATAAAGTGGCGGCAATCTGAGGTTCTTGAAGACTGGGAATTGGAGTGTCCACACAGGTTTCGCTATCAAGATCTTTATACAGCAACTAAGGGTTTTAACAAGAGTGAGATCATCGGAGTTGGTGGTTTTGGCGCAGTGTACAAAGGTAGATTGCCTACGAATGGAAATGAAGTTGCTGTTAAGAAGATCAATCACAACTCAATCCAGGGTTTGAGAGAATTCACAGCGGAGATTGAAAACCTGGGACGTTTACGGCACAAGAACTTGGTGAATCTCCAAGGATGGTGCAAGACAAATAATGACCTCCTCCTAGTTTATGACTTCATCCCAAATGGAAGCCTGGCCGGTCTCCTCTTCAGTCGGAGAAATAACTTTGTATTGAGCTGGGAGCAAAGATTCAATATTGTTAAAGGCGTTGCAGCAGGGCTTTTGTACTTGCATGAGGAATGGGAGCAAGTGGTGATTCACAGAGATGTCAAGTCAGGCAATGTCTTGATAGATGCAGAAATGAACGGGCGGCTAGGAGACTTTGGTCTAGCCAGGTTGTATGATCATGGCACGATGTCGCACACCACAAATATTGTTGGCACGATAGGGTATCTTGCACCTGAATTGACACGCACTGGTCAATCTTCTACCAGCTCCGATGTGTATGCATACGGTATTTTGCTTCTTGAAGTGGCTTGTGGCAGAAAACCCGTTGAAACTAGGAACTTCATTCTGATAGATTCAGTGATTGAATACCATCGAATGGGTAGAATTATTGATGCAGCTGATCCAAAGCTGAACTCTGCATTCGTGGTCAAAGAAATGGAGTTGGTACTGGGGTTGGGTCTTCTTTGTTCTCATCGCAAACCTAAAGCCAGGCCAACCATGAGACAAGTTATACGGTATCTTAACTGGGAAGATCAGCTTCCTGTAATTGATGATTTGGGCTCTCCTGATTCTCTGCGTGGGAGCACAAAATTTATGGAAGTTTCGGTTTCCTGTAACACTATCACAGGATCATATCCTTCATCTTCCATCGGTCAAATGACTTCAAGTTTTATAGATGCCGGCAGATAGCGGAATCCATCTTCCTTTTATTTCTTCATCATCATCGGCTTTTTTAGCTTATAGTTTGTAGTTCCATACAAGCAGCTTATAGTTCTAGTTCCATTCTACCAAAAGTAGATTATGTACACTGAAAAGGGTTATTTAATTTTCTTTATTTTCCCAATCATTCAGAACAGGAAATTGATCTTGACTGTGTTACGCATCAATCTCATGATTTTTGTTCTGAATTGAACTTGCAAGGCTCTACTAAAAGTGCTAGATGTGGCGGTTACCTCTATCTGGTTCAAAGTAGAATGAGAAATGAGCTCGTATCTTAGCCTGTAATAGTCAAATGCTAAGAAATCAAGAAATCAATAGGGGAGGGAATATTCCTGCTTTAAATTCTATCATTTGCGTACATGTAAGTGTGCTGTTGATTGATGATCTTAAATCGACGAGTTTTCTTTCGTAGTTTAATTTTTAAAAATAACTGTCCACCCATGAATTGCATTCACATATATATATATATATAAAGAAAAAAAATACAAGTAGAACGTCTCTTAAACTTCCCATATCTCATAAATTAATAGCAATAAAAGAGTGTTTTCATCAAAATAAAAAAAAAATTATTTAAAATAAAATTTTATTTTATGTTTTTAGGTTGCTTTAATATGTTGATATTAAAAATAATTTTTTAAAAAAATATTTTAATATATTTTTAAATAAAAAAATACTTTAAACCAATATTACAATCATAATTTTAAGCACATTCAATCATTTAAAGTGAGGCCCTAAGCTCCATGATTTTAATTTATCCCATTTCATTCTGCCTTACCAAATACTGCACTGGTCTATGTTGTGAATTATTCAGTGTATTATAATCACTGAAAACCGAATATACATATGTTCACCAAATGAAATTTCAATTTGATAACAACCCTAAAATCTCAATTTTAAGTAATTTTTAGAGATTGCTGAAACCCACAACACCACGTTGATTCAAACTCGGAGTTCATTGCATAGAAGAATGAAGCAATTAGAGAATGATTCGTGAGCATGTAGCTAGAGAAAAAGGACTTTAAAAGGACTCAATAGACCACCGATTAGTGGATACATTAACGGAACCAGAGTTCTACCATGCTTGCACATAGATAGATGACCTCATTTCTTTCAGGGATCCCTCACAGCCCACCAAAGCTAGACGAGGAGAGAGCGGGGAAAAAAGGTGCCTCTTGTCTAGATGAAGCAATCAATGACCATAAACAACTTTAGCTCCATCTCATGAAACAACACGAGCAATCATCACATGGGTCCAATTTGCAGTCTCTTTGAGATGTTCATCTTCAGATTGAAGACACTCGCCAAGGAATTGAACGCAGAATGTTTTGTCTTTAAACAGTATTTTCGTGTTTGGACCAAGGGCATCTGCCAGATCACCCATCACCGCAACTGCTGCTTTTGTAACACTCTCATCCCTGCACAACAAGGAACAGAATATTAGATGTGAACAAATAAATGCAGTATATATATATATATATATATGAGTGTGAAGGGGAAGGAAGCAGCGGGAAGCAAAGAAATGAAAGAGGACAAGATACCTATATTTCTCTCTGAAAACCAATTCTATGAACTGGAAAAGGTGACCAGCATGTGGCAGCATCAACTCAGGCTTGGAATCTTTGAATCCCTGAAGAATACCAGAATAAGCTTCAAATATGCTACGCTTAAGCTGGTTGCCATAATCCATCAACTCCTCATCACTATTATCCATCTGAGCACAGACCTCAGCAGCACTCCGCATCATTGCTACTGTAGGCTCAATGTACTTAGAGAATTGCTCGCCTATAGCAAGAGCAATGTCCCCAAAGCAGGAGAATATGGGAGGCTTGACCGACCGGTTGAGTTCAGCACTTTGGAGATTGCAGACAAGATGGTTCATGATCCCATCACAGTATGGTAAAACCTTGTCCTCCAGTGCACGGCAAATGTCACCGATCACCCCAACTGTGATGGCACAAACCTCGTACTCCTCAAAATTCTGTAGTCCCATCTCCAGGTATTTGTATAACTCAGGCATATACTTCTCGAATTCTGGACCAGAAGCATGAGCCAGTGCACCGATTGCAAGCATTGCTTCCTCATGCACAGTAGAGCTGCGGCAAGCAAAAACCCTGAGGAACAGAAACATAATTGGATCTGCTGCCTGAAGTATACTGGGCTTGGTCTCATCAGTGCTGCTAAGCTTTTGGATGATCACCTGGATAACAGCACAAAGGGAAGCTTGCAAGTCCCCTTGCTTCTCTCTATCATCTGACGAGACAATTTGAAGCTCTAGTGTCTGCCCCAACTTATGCAAGATGCTTTTGAGCAGCTCCAAAATAATTAGTGATGTCTCCACAACATTGGAAGACCTAACAACCTCGTTCAATGTCTCATAAGCAGAAGTCCTAAGCTTAAAGTCTCTCCCATCTGTCCGCTCAGCAGTTTTGAGAAGTTCAGAGATAATCCTAGGGATGTGTTGAGTTAGATGCGAGGAATTTGTTCCAGCATCTTCATATCCCTGTGCAAGGTAATAGATTGCCCCACAAACCTTTTCAGCGACATTTGGAGCATCATTAATACTCTCCAGCAAGACAGTTACAATTCTTTCCAGCTTCTCCAGGGAAATCACAGAAAATCCACTGGCAGGACACTGCAAAAACTCAAATATACGACTAAGCGTCCAGGCAGTTGTGTCCTTGACATTATTATTTTCATCCCTCATTGCATTAAGCAGAAAATCCAAGCCATTAGTAACAAGTGGACCCAATGTTTCAACGCTAGGGCCTTCTAGAATTGAGCCAAATGCATATGTGGCTGCCTCGCGACAATGCCAATCTGGCTTAAGAATATTACCCTCGACGAAGGGCATTACAAGTTTCACAATAGAATCCCCGACAGTTCTAGCAACAAGACCAAGACAGGTGCCCCCCGCCATGGATATATTCCAAATGCTATCATCCTGATCCTGATCCTCCTGTTTCAACATAGTATCCAACAACAAAGGAACAAGATATGGGAGGGCCTTTTCTATGAAGCGTGAATGAGCAGACCCAGAATCCCCACCTTCAACAGTCCCATATTCTTGAAGCTCTATCTCTTCATCGCAGATGGAGCTCCAGAATTCGATTGCTTGGAGGGCAACACTCTCTTCATCCCCTTTTACAGCATTTGATGTTAGCTGGAAGAGGGTCTGCATATAAGGTTCAAGCACCTCATAGTATGTTGATGCTATAGAAACAAGACACTCGAAAGCAGCCTGCCTGATATCCGCCTCTTTGGAAATTGCTGTTTCACATACCACCTTCATGATGTAATTGCGCTCCATTTCATTGTCAAAGTTGGTCTGAGCAAAATCTAAGGCATTATACAAGGCCTTTGTTGCTGCAAGACGTACTTCATGACTGTGTTCAGCAAGGTTCATGCCTTGGACAACAGCAGTGAGAACAGAGTTAACTTCATCCTGCACAAGATCCTGATGCGATATCACCTCACAAACATATCCAAGAGTTTCCAGGGTCGCCTGTTTCAAAGCTGCAGGACTATCTTGCTGGGTCATATTATTAAGTAATGATCCGATGAGCACAGGCCACTGCTTCCGTGGAATCTCAATGGAAGCAACTTTTGCAATTACTTGGGCAGAAGTGTGCCTTGCTTCCGATGCAGATGACCCAAGCGTTCTCAAGAGTGAGTCTTTGATTTGTGATTTGATAGATTTTTCAATTGCCACCCATTGTTGAACAAGATGTTCCTTTCTCACAGAATCTTTAGCATCTAAGGAGTTTTTAAGAACAATACCAGCCAATCTACGTGATTCTAAAGGCTTTACATTGTTTGCAAGCTCCACTGACAAGGATAGAAGGAAAAGGGGCAAGTTCTGCTCTTGGAACTGCCCAAGACTGGCCTCTGCCTGCGTACGGATATTTGCATCCGGTGATTGGGCAGCCAATAGAAACTGAGTGATCTCCAATGCCATTGCTTTCAACACTGCAAGAGAAAACAACACGAAGTCCTATCAGTGAAAGTAGTAACAATAAATCAAACAGCAGCAAAATGAATAATTGAAGAACTTGGTAAACAACGGAATGGAATGAGAAAAGAAAAGATAAAAACATTAAATGCAATCAAACCCTGAGAGTTGTAAAAACGGGTGAAACCAAATTATTCTATACCATGACAGTATATGCACATGGTAGAATCTACATCAATAAACATCAACGGATCCATCAACAAGATAACACGTTCAGTTCCATCTATATGATACCATAATAATTTCAATAACTTATATATTATATTGCAAATCGAGCTAATAAACAGATAAAATCATAACCAGAACCAAACCATAAACAAATGAAATGTTTAGGAGAGATTTTGAGAAACAGATTACAAAACATTAATTACAGGAATGCCCCATAACCTATGAAAACAAAGGCAGTACAAAATCCTAAATCCATTACAAAATATCCACGCATTCATTACATATAAAATATGATATGTAGATCCTACATATTTAACTATCAACAAGACTAATCAAGCAGTCCCAACGATATCTTACTTCAATTACCACAGGAATAAAAAAATAGATTCTAGAAGATTTAGGTAAGTAATCATGACAGTCCAGACGAACTGATTTGGCAAAATCAGATCAAATAACAGAAAGTCACAGCCTTCTGCCACCATATACATATTCATAAACTGGGTTTTTTATTAAAAAAAAGCATATGCTAAATCGACAATCTTCTTCGAACAGCAAATGCTTGATCAAATAATAAAATTACCGAACAAAAAAAAACTCCAACTACTTTTTTAATCTCATTCACTCAATTAAAACAATAAAAATGAGACAGCATTGATTTCCTTCCAGAATTACACACTCAAATACTACCAAAAAAATACACGAAACAAGAAAAAATGTCCAGTCGACTAACGAAAAACATAAAAGGATCCCTCACAGTAAAACTATAAAAAAATCCCTCACAGATGATCTAGTGGTAGAATAAGAAAACAGAAATAAAAATAAAGTAATACCTTAAATCAGAGGGAAACCGTCGGCACTAAAAAAGCGTGACCTGCTCTTTCGTTGTTGAAGCTGGAGAGAAGTGGAAATGAAGAGGGGGAAGGGAGAGACGGACTTCAATGAAGAAACTGTTCGATTGATTGATTTCAGGGTTTTGGAAGAAATGTTATTGCCGTTGTCGTTGTTATTTTCGAATGGAATGAAGAAGCGGGAGCCAGGAGGAAATGATAGCGTGGAAAAAGGAAAAAACAACGGGCAGGGGTTTTTTTGGCTGCCCCAGTGCTGCCCGACTTCAAAATCCATAGCTTTTTTGAATTCTCTCGTGTGGGAGTCATGTCGCACGCGTGTCAACGTTTAAATTCAATGGGCTTGATTGGGCTTTCCTTTTGGGGATGGAGAGTGGCCGGTTCACTCATGAACTGCTTTACATTTTTTTTTTTTGGGTTTCTATACGATTTGGAGATTATTATTTTTTTGCTTTTTGGGGTGAGTACCCTTTCTATTTTATTTTGTAGAGCAATATGGAGGATGAACTTTTGGTGAGACTTGTCTCAAGAAACTCTTTAAGCCACAGAGCTTGTGCTCCATGCACCATGGGAGTAGAACTTCTAGGCCACAGCCTTTATGTGAAGGATATGATCGTCTGACTGTTCTTGAAACGTACTCCTCTGAATAATTGTATGGATAGGGAAGCTTCTTATCAGAATTATTCAACGCGCAAAGCGCAGATATGCAGTGATATCTGGAAGAAACCGCTCCATCGGGAAATTTAGAGACCAGTTTTCAGCTTTGTCCACACTCTCTAAATTTAGCCTGTCTAATCCGTGCCCTTCCTTAGATTTCGGTGCAATATCTACTGCTTCTGTCAATGACAGTAGCATTTGAAAACACATCAACCTCTCCACCATCATCGTCGTCATCAACATCAGCATGACAACCATCATCATGATCATCAAGTTGACGATACAATTGTGATCACCGTTTTTTGCTGCTGCTTTTTGTAGATGACAACTGCATGGTGGGAGCGTCCGCAGAGGAGTTTCTGCTTCATGGATATCATTTCTATCCCTATCGGTGGGGTTGCCAGGAGATTGTTCCCAACAAAATCGAATCCTATCTCTAGTATCCTGCAAAGCAGCCTGTGAATTTGTTGCACGATAAATTTCTATATTACCAGTGTGGCCGCCTAGTCGTTACGAGTGGCAGGTTTGAGTTCAACTTTCTGGGACGATTAACATCAATACGTTGCTCCCTAATCTCCACCTTATGAAATGTTCACAGGCAAAAGGTAGGATCGCCATAGTAGTTCAGCTCCATTTTGTGTTAATTTCAACAATTAATGATCCTAACTGGCATATCAAACTTTATGGCTACTGAGTCTTGAGAAATAATTTATCTTGCAATGATTTCTAGATGTTCTAGAGTCTAAAATCTGATACATTCCATGAAAAGTATAAAGAAAAAGGAAGTAAATAAGCACTGAAACAGAGACGTGGAAAATTGGGTATGAATTTTATGAGAAAATTGTGAAGCACAAAGAACAATAGACACTACAGTATGACCTCAGCAAAAATCAGTTAATCCGCAAGCCTCTTAACAAGGCAGACTTCAGCATACGCTGCCATTCATGTGCATGTTTCTTTCAACAATGATACACTCATTTCAATCTTTGCTGAAGTGAAATATGGGGCAGTGGCAGGATATCACATATATTTACAAGCTATCCCACTTTCTACAACTCCTTTCTTGTTAAATTCAAATTATCCCTCTCTTCCTCTGCTGAAATTCCTTTCACAAAAAGGACAACGGGATGTCTGTGTATCTATGGATAAAATCCAAAAAAAAAATCCTAGGAAAACTGGCCTTTCTAGCACCAAATATAAGAAAATGTGGTGGCAATGATGTGATTGCCCAGATACTAAAGATACAAGCATGGACTTCTGGTTCTCATTTTTCTTGTTCATTACCCTGCCGTATTCTCTTATAGAGCTCGATGGTACCTTTGTGATTGGGATCAAGACAGAGAGCAGCTTCACAATCTCGAAGGGTGGAGCCATTATCACCCATTGAATCATAAAATGCTGCTCGAAGATGCAGCAGCTGTAAGTCTGGCTTGAAAGCTATGACCCTTGTAAGCTCTTTTATGGCTTCCGCTTCTTTGTGGTCATCCATTAAAACTGAAATGACACAGAATTAGTTAGTAGTTTATAATTAAATGTGTATTCACTCACATAATCCACACTGAATTCCATCTACACAAAATGCAATGATAATCCCAATGATTTAATATGCAATGATAATCCCAATAGTTTAATATAAAAGTATTTTTCAGTTAGATCATTAGCCTGAAGCCAAAATATGACCAGCTCAACTTTAAAGTCAACAGAAAACATGTATTCTGAAAGAAGAAGAAACAAAAACCAAACTAACTTTCTTCTAATAACTTTTAAGCAAAAATCAAGTGCTTTTCATCTGATTATGCTAATATTAATCAAGACGACCTGAAACTGTAGCATGGAATAAACAAAAAACAAGGAACATGGTCATGCATACTTCAGAAGCATATCAGAGCAGCATTCAAGAGCATGCATTCTTCAATACAAACAAATAGTGTACTTCCTTTGCCTAGAAAAGTCCATCATTCAACTAATCTGACGTTTAACTATAGATGTAATCTCATCTAATCAGACAACTTTGAACCCCGGTCATTCTAGTCAAGCACCCTACAGTTAGATCAATAAGGACAATTTAAGCAGGAGGATGTGCTTTGAAGCCAACCATTTATTAAAAGCTCAGAGTAGGAGACTGGATTTTAAATAATTAAGGAGCCACAAATTTCTATTTCTATGACAAGATCATAGATAAAACAAATGTCTCAACAAGGTGAAAACAGTTTTTTAGTTGAAAAGGCTCTTCAATAAGGATCTCGAGATGCAAATCTCTTCAAACAAAAATTGAGAGCTACTAAACCTCTAGCAAACTACACAAGCAACTGAACTTTTGTCAAATGCCGAAATCTTTCTCCTACGAAATCAGCCTAACAGTGGTGACTATTTCTCTGTTCTTTCTTCTTCTTTTTTAATGAAAACTAGTTTCAAGATGACCAGAGGGAATACTTCAACAGGAAGCTGAAAGGATACAATTAAGACCACTCTATCAGGCAAAGAATCTCTAACAGGACTACACTCAGTCCTCCAGTCAATGATGTTTAACAATTTTAAGTTAAGAATTAGAATATCTCTGCAACTTCAACACCCAAAGTGTCATAGTTTCAGTGGTTAGTTCACATTTCCAAGATTTATAGCATAATCATTGATAAATGATTGTGAATAACAATCTCAAAGAAAGTAGATGCTGTCATGGAGCTTACCTGCTGCCCTGTGTCTGTATGGATATGTTCTTAGTGGATCTAGTTGTGTTGCCATGCTAAGATCACTTTTTGCCATGTCACGATCACAATACTCTGAACGCTTCTCATAAGCTGAAGCATTGTTCCTGGTTTTTTCTATCAGTTTTGTCATCTCATCATATGCTGCTTTCCTTTGATTTTTTAGGTGATGTACACGTGCCAAATCCTGATGTGCTCTTGTATGCTTGATCTCAAGTGCATTCATGTAACAGTCAGCAGCAAGATCCAACTTCTCACAATCAACATATACACTCCCAAGATTGTTCAGTGCCTGGAGAATGGCAAAATTACCCAACTTAAACAATATTGCGGTGCATTCAGAGCAATAGAATTGCATCAAAGTTGTTACTCACTTGTCCTTTCCGAAGACCATCTGAAGGGCACCTAAGAGCTTCCTCCAAAAGTTGAATAACATACTCTGAGGACCCAGGATCAAGACTTGAATCTGCTAAAGCATATGCTTTAAGGAAAAAAGCTTCAAACGATCTCTTAATTGAAATAGACTGCTTGGCCTTGGATAGTGCTTCTTCATGATTTCCAGTGTCATACAAGATCCATCCTTCATAGACAAGTCTTTCATGGTCGGAAGTAGAATAATTTCTAGCCAACCGCAAACTACGCATTGCAGCCTTTTGACAATTTAACCTATACCAATGAGAAACAAAAGGTTCCGTTAATATAGATATAATAAAATATTTAGAACGGTCCAAAAAGAATAAGGTTTGGGGGATAAGAAACTCCTGTATCCTAGACTCAGTTATCCACATTAATAGCAATTGGGAATATATCACACAGGCATTGTCTTTTCTATTTCCTTTTTTCCTAGATACTTAACATCCATGACAAAGGGACCAGGAGATGGAAAAAAGTGACAGAAAAAGGACCAGAAGAACACTCAACACTTGAATAAGAAAACATTAACTTGTAACCAAACCATTAATATATATTAGCATGAAAACCTTGCTAATGAAAAGTAATGATTAATGCTTTAGATGTCAAGAGAAAGGAAAAGTTTCCATCACATAGTTACAGGTTCTAACCTCTGACAATAGATCGTATTACAACCTTCCATGACAAAGAAATACATCTTTCCATAAATCTTCTGTCTTTGCTTTTGCAGTTTCAGCACAAATTTGGAATCCTTCCTAGCTTCTAACCGAGGTCAGTGGTCCAGGACCACTTCATTAAAAACAAAGTCACACAAATAAGGATTTCGATAATGAAACTGTGAAAATATTGATTTGATTTTGGAAGGTATGCAGGAGTAGAGCATTTTCACTTCTCTTTTCTCCAAGTTGCCTGTTCTTGTTTTTCCTTCACTAAAGCACTTCAGATATTGTTCTTGTTCATGGGGAATCAGAATAGCCACCAATTTCCCTTCTTTTTTCTCTTTAATTAGCCTTTAAACTCTTCCCATCATTAAATCAGTGTTAACTTATTAAACCATTTAAGGAAAACCTCGATCTCTGTGTTAAGTTGCTGCCCAGAAATTCCAATAATGTTATTACCGTCCTAGACCCCTTTCTCTTAGGAACTCTGAGCTCCAGAATCCTACACTTTTTAAACGTTGGCTCATCACAAAGTGCTTCTTTGAATAGAAATTCAATCTTCCCTATATCAACAGACAACTGAGTGCACATCATAAGATGATAGAATAAACTATTAAGCAAGAGCTTCCAGTGGCAACCACTGTTGCATTAGTTGTATCCTCCTCCATGACCATAATTACTTGCAAACATTATCCATGTTTTTTTCTTCATTGCTTTTCCACCTTATATACACCTACTTTATGTTATGTTGGACTGTAGGGGAGTCATGGAAGGAAAGCAGATATGGAGGAGATGGGACAGTGGTTGATGTTTTGAATTACATCTACCAATCATATCATCGCAGTTCCATGCATGACCATTGGAGTCCATTCTATGGATATGAATGCTAGACCACCTTGATGCTTGTGTGTAAAGTCTGCAGTATCATGTTTCAATTATTTAATTACAAAAAATGTTGCATCAAACAATTTAAGTCAATATAAGTTCTGCACATATGCAATATAAGTCTGCCAACAATTTCTGTAATTGCAAGATTGAATACAAGTATTATGGAAATAGAAGATGGATTTAAGTTCAAGCCCAGTGCGTTCACATGAAATTGTAGCTAGAATGATGAAAGTACATGATGTCAATTAGAAAACTTCAAATAGCATGTCTTACTAGTGCACAAAATGCATTATGAACAGAAAGAATTAGAGCTGATTAATACAGTTAAGCAAAGCATTGGTAAGATTTATGGATCATCACCGTAAAAGGAGGAGAGATTGTCTGAACCGTAGAAGGCTCTTCCAGGGGCCATTTGCCAGCATTTGGTGTACGACAGCTAGGGAGCCTATATCATCAACAGAGGACCATCTATCATACAGTTGCATCCAGCAGTCTGCCTGACTGTATTGCTGAACAAAGGGACAGAGGAGTTCTACTAGTTGGTCACCATGCTTCTTCCCATAAAACATCATGTGATTTGGATCCAAAGTCAAAAGTGCCCGGAAATCTCTGAGAGCCCCTTCAAAATCCTCCAATGCCATAGAAATCCATGCCCGTAATTCAAGGCAATCAGGAGAGACCTTGAAACCAATAATTTTATTGAGTTCTGAGATGGCTGATTCAAGTTTGTCCTCCTGCACCAACAAAACAGCCCGACACTTGTATGGGAATGGAAGTGTTGGATCCAATTCAGTAGCTGTGTTCAAATCCATCAATTTTTCCTTCCCAGTGCAATACAAAGACCTCTCTTGATACATCCAACCAACTGGTGAATGATCAGATATCAGCGAGTTCATCATCTTGTATGCTGAATACTTGTGGCCTCGATGGTATTTAGCCCTTGCAACACCCACCGACGAGTATATATGACCTGCTTCGACTGCTTCTTCAAACCAATTCTGGGCATCTTTGTACTCTTTTCTTTCTAGCATAACAACACCTAAGAGGTGATAGGCAAGCTGTTTCTGCCAATCTTCGGTTGCACACTCTCCCAGTCTCTCCAAAAGCATCACAGTGTTGTTAGATTTCATCTCTTCCTCCATAGCAATCTGACTCAGAAAATAATACAACAAAAATGAAGAATGGCCAACCGAAGCCAATCTCTCCCTGCCCTCAGATCCACACAACAGTCGCATCACATGAGGATTGTTCATTGAAAATGGAAGCTCTCTCAAAAACAACTGTAAACAAGCTGCCACCAAAAGGTTTGCACCCTCCTCCAATCCATACTCAATTAGAATCACGGCACTATCGATGTCACAAACCAAGGATGCCAAATGAGCATCGCAAGCTGACTTCAATTCCTCACAGCAAAACCTGTTTGCCAAAGAAAGAATCTCCAAAACAATCTTTGGATCAAACGTGCCCAATCTTTTCGTCTGGCTAAACACCATCGCCCCACTCATTCCCTCTGCCGATATCCCATTCTGCGTAAAATTTATCTTCTCCCTCCTCGATTCCTTAAACTCCCCATACAACATTGCTCTAAAAGGTCTAGAAAGTGATGCCACATTATATCTTACACACCTAATTTCATCATCACCAGTGCAAAATGACATATCACATCCATCATCACCACCACCATCCTCATCAGCATCAAAAGTCAAGTATTCTTCATCCCCCATCAAAACATCCTCCTCCGGCTGCCATCTTAAACACACGCAAGGATCCTTCACTGAGTCGGGATCATATCCCAACATCAAACAGGCCCTAGGACATTCTAAATTTCTTCCACAGCAATCCATAGCCGACAAACCAATCAATTCATCCTCCCTCCTCTCAAACTTCAACCACGAAGCCAAAACAACCTTGGAATGCACATCCACAGCATGCTGCCTCGCACTTCTTAGACTATTCCGAAACAATTTCGGATCAGACAAACCCTTAAACACCGCACATTGCTCAAGAAATCTGTCTGATTTCTCCAGTTGCGAAGAATTCTCGACTTTTGTATAGACATCAGCTAATGATTCGACGAAATCCACAGATTTAAGACAAGGCTCAATCTTTGGCTCGATGAGATCAACGGTCGGAAGACCAGCTGGCAATAAACTTTCGACAGAGACATTTGTTCTTGTCGTTTGGTTATGGTTAGTCGGTGGATGGGAATTTCGACTCGATTTCGTCCGAATTGAATTAGCTCTTAGATCTTGTAGATGTTGTAAGAACTTCCCTCCAACTTTACCGCCATAACCACCGCCATCGGCTTGTCCACCGGTTGGATTGAAAGCATAAACTTGAGTTGCTTTACATCCTTCCGAGAGTTTTAAGCTACGCATTGTTGTGAATATATTGTGTTGCATTTTTATAGAAAATTCACCATAAAATTGCCAAGAATATCAAAAATAAATAAAAGATGAGGGAATTTAAGAGCAAAATTGTGTCTAGATTACCTCGTTTTAGCCTGCAAAACCACCGTATATACAGAAAATGGATGCCAAAAAAAAATGTGAAAAAAGGAGAGACGATGGTAGATGCAGGCTAATGGGTTTTGGTTTTCCCAATAAAGTGGAATTAGAACCCAAAAAAATTGTGTAATTGAATTGGATTTTCTTTTTCATTTTTGTGTTCTTCTATACAAGTGTTGGCGGCCTACCAGATTTTGATGTGGTGGAGGAAACGGTCACCGTCTATTTTTTTATTTTTTGTATTCAATGTGCAAACCTCTGTGTGTTTTAACTTTTATGTTGTTCCTTAGTGCCACGTGTTTTTGTTTTTTTTCTAATTTTGTACTAGTTTTTATCTTGACCCCGAGAATGGCAAGAAGAGGCCTTTTTGTCATCACCGTTGATGGCTGTGTCTCCTCAAATCAATGTCATCACACCGAAATTGGTGTATAATAGTTGTTTTTAAAAATATTTTTTATTTAAAAATATATTAAATTAATATTTTTTATTTTAAAAAATTAATTATTAAATTAATTCAGAAAAATAAAATTTTTCAAATTTTTTTAAAATATTTTTAAAACACTAAAACAAACCAATATTAAATTTTTCATTTTAATACAGTTGAATCAAGTGGATGATTTTTACTTCTAAAATACAATTCTTTAAAGTATTAATATCTGAAAAAATAAAAATAAAAAATAAACTAGCCTATTTTTTAATTCATCTTTTTTAAAATAATATTTTTAATTATTTTATATTTTTATAATTTCTCAAAAATATTACCACAATTTATCTTTAAGTTTTTTTATTTTATATTTGATATAAATAAACTATGATATATTTATAAAAATAAAAAATTATTTATTCTTGATAAGAAAAGTTAACCTCTAAAATAAAATAAAAATAAAAATGTATGAACTAAAAAGAAAATTTTGAGATTAAGTATTTGCATACTTATTTATGTTTTTTAAAATAAAAGTTATATTTTCATTTAGTATTTAATTACCATTAATAACTCTTTCTCTATTAAAAATATTATGACATAATAAAACACATTTATAATATTAATATATTTTTTTACTGCATTAAAAATCTACTTAAAATCATATACATCAACCTAGCGTGTATTATAAGGATAATTAAAAAAATATTAGATAAATATAAATCAAGATATATAATCTTATATCTAGCAGAATTATTTAATTTTTTATTTAATTAATAATGTTAAATTTTATATAAAAAAATAATATTTAAATTCTATAAAAAAATAGTTTTATATGATATTTCTCATATTTTTTTAATTTATTTTTCTCAACCTATTTTTAAACATTTCCCATTAACTTTTTTGCCGATTACTATCGCTAAAATGAACTTTTGCTAAAGAAAACCTTCAAATGAATGACTGAACAGGAGAATTCCAGCTGAAGAGTCCTACTATGTTCAATCTCCAGCCATGGGTAAAATAAACTCCATATTTATAGTTATTTAATTGTTGTAATCACCTCCACCATATTTACAGTCAAGCTACAGCTCCCGAATTTCAAGGTTCTTTCAAAAAATCAATATGCATCAGCTAGACTTTTAATTTTTGAATTAATGATATGTTCAGAGATATGGTTAACATTGCATTTAAAAATATTTTTGTTTAAAATTAATTTTATTTTATATTTTAAAATTATTTTGATATAATAATATCAAAAATAATTTTAAAAATCTATTTTAATATATTTCCAAACAACATATACTTCAAAACATCATGGCTGTTATATTTTCAAACACTCCATCCAAATAATGGTTTCATTAAACAAAGTTTCCCAAGTGAATCAACATCACAAGAGCCTCGTGAAACAAAGAGATTAACGGGCTTTTTATTTTAAAATGGTGTTTCTATTGAGTCAGTAAAAACCCTAATCGTTTTCATGGGCGGGGTTTATTTAGGTTATCTCAGCTAGTGAAATTGCTTTAATGACTTCATATAAACACCATTTTATTTGGAAGAGTAGATATTGCTGGTGATAACATGCATTAGCCCCAAACTTGATTCTAATCATTTTTGGGACAAGCTCAACTATTGCTCACTGTTTAAGATGCAAAACCAAGAAATGATAAATAAATAAAAAAGACAAAAGTAATGTTAAAGAGTCGTTTGTTCTTTTCTACATGGACAGCTAAAGATGACACAGATATATGTGCAATAAAAAGGAGAGAATCATTTATTAAATGCAGACAAAAAAGTACTGAAAATAAGGATAACGACACCCACATACAATTGAGTAGAAAGTCTTAGATGTACATCTTCAATCTCTTGTCGCTACCAACACTATGATTAAGTTGTCTGTCATTACTATATTCCATTCATTTAAATTCATATTCTATAGAATTTTGATGGAAGTTTTACAAATATATAATTTTTTTATATGACAAATAATGAGTTGTGTATGAATATTAAGAAATTTGACTTTCAAATATCTGTTTTAATTTATATTTTATTTTAATTTGTTTTTATATTAGATTCTATCCTTTTTTTATTGCTTTTTATGTTGTTTTAGTTTCTTTTATTATTATTTTTAATTTATTTTTAATATTCAGTGTTTTATGAATAAGAATTTTATTTTTTTATTTTTAAAAATTTAACATCAATAAAATTACTATTGGACTTATAATTAGGTTCACAAGTTTTGAATATTAATATGGATTTATTTCAATGTTTTTTTTAATTTTTAATTTTTTTTCAATGTTTATTAAATTTTTATTTTTTTCAATCTTATTTTTAAGCATTTGGTTATTGAGAATTGATTTTTTTTTCATTGTTTTTCATGTTTTTTATTTTATAGAGTTATTCCAATAATATACCCATTGCAGGGTTAATAATTAACTTGTTTACCTAATTTTTTTCATTGTTTTTTATTATTTTTTTATTTTTTGTTATTGAGGTTTTAAATTTTTTTAATTTCAACCATATACCTATCTAGATTTTGCATATTAATCTCTTCATTGACTTGAATCGGTTTTTTTATTTTTTATTTTTTTATTTATATTATTAAAATCACATGAATTTATTAAATCAGATCAAATCAATTAATTGAGTCTCAAATTTTTTTGTCTTTTATCTTTTTGGAAATATTTACTCTTTTATTTTTATAATAATAAAAAAATTAGGTCGGCTTACTATGGAGCGCAAGCCACCCATTCAGTATTCAACTGTCTAGGAAATTTATGATTTATGGACATGATATATTCTACTTCATTGGTAATCCGGGTTTCTATCCTAATATTTTCTTGTAGTGAGACTATCAACAATTGAATGCCTTTCTTTTTATGAACAAAATATTTTCAATGCCATTATTACTATTATTCCTCTTATTTTTTTTTATTTTTTTTATTTTTACAAGAGATTTGAGCTAAAGTCTCTCAATGAATGATGTAATGGGTATGGGACTCTGTATTGGAGGGTTTTTCTCCCCTCTAGTTACAAAGGATTTGAACTTAAAATCAGTCTTTTTTCGAGAGATGATTGATTGAGCTACAAATTCATTGATAGGAAATATAGGTGAGAAAAAAACTGTTGAATGAGTTACCATAACGGCAAATAATCTATCTCAGTGATTTAGCTATATATAATGCCGCATCCATCTCATTGATGCAATGCGCATGAGACCGTGTCTCGCTTATTTGCTCTTTATTTCCAAAACAAAAAATGGTTGGACTATTACCAGATGATCTTTTTTTTTTTGAGATGAGGGTAAAGAAATTACAATTTATTTTCCCAGCAAGTAATTAAAATAATATCAATATACTCTGAAACAATGTTAAAATATTTTATAATTAAAATTTATAATTTTAATAAAATAAAAAAACCAATTAAAACGAAATTAATATCCTTATATCTAACTACATCAACAAACACTATTTATATCCTTCTTCTCTAACCCCCATTTTCTTCCAAAATCTTCAATCCTAAAATCTCATCAAACTTTTCAAGCTTTTTTTCTCTCTCTCTCGTTAAAATAGCTTTAACAATTGAGTGTATTTATTTTTATATTTACTTCAATTATTTTGGTGTTTTTATATTGTTTTGATACAATGATATAAAAATAAATTTTAAAAAATAAAAAAAATATTTTTTAAATAAAAAATACTTTAAAAAACAATAACCGGCTCAAAAAAACCTCAATGCTCTCCTATCTATTAATTGTTTTTCTATAATGTCTTTCAAAACAATAAAATCTTATTTTTTTAAAAAAAATATATATTTGAAATTATGATAATGGTGATAATTCAAAATATTTTTTTACCTAATAATATATTAAAATAAATTTTTTATTTTTTTAAAAATTACTTTTGATTTGAAAACATTAAAAAAATATTTTAATCAACAAAAATTAAAATTTAAAGTAATGCGGTGCAAACCCGTTTAAGAAACCCATATTACCCGTCAATGTCAAACCCGTTTAAGAAACCCATAAGACCTGACCTGGATCCAACGGAAGAAAATCTGGTTACCACAACAAATGCTTGACCTTTTTTTTGGAACATGAGAACATGCACTGTTACCGTCACATCACATAAGTCGAAAAGATCCTACACGAAGACTCCATTTTCGAAAAGAAAGAAACCCCATAAGAAATTGAGGAGAACGAGAAATGGCGGGCTAAGTTTTGAGCCAGCCCGGCTGTTAATTTTATTAACTGAGCTCATCAAATTTCTGATAAAATTAATGAACAGGAATCGAAACCTAACTCGATTCCGTATCGATGGGAAGATCGGAAATTTTGGCAGGCATTGTACAGAAGTCATGGACAGGCAAAACGGCGAAAACGAGAACAGGGGAATATTTCCCACCGACCACCGACCCTGTGTACAGAAATCAACGAGAAAAACACCTCGTAAGGCTACAAGAGTTGCCACTTGTTTGCTACCAATTGGAGACAAGCTTCATCAGACAACAGCTCCCAAGTACGTGTAAAGTAACCATAGCTTCTTTATTAAACAACTCCTTGGACGAGGACGGGTGTCCCCAAAGCCTGTACATAAATTAGTCGGTTGGAACTCGAATTGGAGCTGAACTGAATGGGAGTCGATTGACCGCTTAAGACAAAAAAGAAAAATTATGGAAGACGGTGTGCCAGAAGATGAAAGCTTGTTGCATCCTAAAGAGGGAGATGACGATGAGAAAGATAATCATCAAGAAAGTGGAGAAGAAAGGCCAAGTGGGTCGTTTATAAACCATATCTTCTCTAACTTGGTATCTAGAGGAGAAGCTGAACATCGTGAAGAAGAAGGTAAAGAAGAAGAGAAGGGAGGTGGACTCCTGGACAATATCATCCCCAACTTGATTTCTCCTCTGAGTAGAAAAGAAGAACAAAATGAAGCTTTCCAAGTCAGAGATGTTGAAGGAACAAGTAAAGATCAAGTTAAAAAGAAACAGAAGGTAACAACAGGAGTTGATGAAGCAAACGAACGAGTGAAGGCTGAAGAGGAGGATGGTGGAGGTATTATCGATCACCTTGTTTCCCACTTTCCTCCATCGCTTCCAGGTATACATGTTCTTTTCACCTTCCCCAGAATTTGATGGCTCCTTTGTCCTTCCCTCCCACTCCATTTTTTCCTCCTTTTCTTCTTAATCTCCGCTTGGTTTTTAATGAATTTGATGTGAATACGAGCCATAGTAATTGTGGGAGATGACAAGCGGAGAAAAAGTAATGTCACTACACTCGTGTTGCTTAGGAGAATTAAGAAACGAGCGTTTTCAAGCTCTGTGAGTACTAACTAAATAGCCTTTCCCATTATGTGCCTTTTATAAACAGATGATGCTGTTCCAACAACTGACGAAGCAGCTATCCTCATTCACTCCATCATCCATGAATAAGGAGAGTGAGCTTATTATAATCAAGGATTTGCAGAGGGGATCTGCCACTTGATATATTTCCTAGTGATTTTTTTTTCCTTTAGCTTTTCTCATTGTATAATGTGTTTTCTGCTTGTTCATGTATTGAATTAGAATTCCAGAGTTCAAAACTACAGAGGTTGTTCCCATTTTTTCTTTTTTCAGAAATGGCACAGTGTGCCTTTTAAATGAAAGATTGAAAGTAGGCTTGCAAAAGGGTTGTGGTATTCTTTAATGAGAAATTACTCTCAGACATTTGTTAATATGCAGTGATATAATGAAAACAAATAAAGAATAAAATCAATTAGCATAGATGTAAGATGTTTATTTGTTTTATATACAAATAATACTTTTATAATATAATTAAACTCTTTAAATTTCTAAAAAAAAAGAAAAAGAAGAGAATATGTTTATTTCTTTTGGTGTATGGTTGTAATAAAAAGTTTATATAGAATTAAATTTTTTTAATAAAATATATAATTATTAATGAAATAGTTATATTTTAAATTAAACTAAATAATTATTATTTAGTTTTATCTCAACAATTATAAATATAAAAAAATAAAAAAATAAAAAAATATTTTTTTTAAAAACAAAATATAATTCCATTAGAGTTAATCTTATTCACAAGTTTTATATGTGAGTTTTTAATTTTTTTAATAATTTTTTTTAATTTTGAATTTCTGAAGAAATAAAATATAAATATAATAAATAAAAAAATTTATTAAAATTAATAGGGTTTATAATATGAGTTACTTGGAGACTAAAATTAAATCAATTTGTTATTATTTTAATAATTTTTTTAAATATCATTTTATTTTAAAAAAATTAAATCATATTTTTATAAATTATTAAAATTATATTTAAATTTTAAAATTAATTAATTTAATTCAAGCCACTTTTAAAAATCTCAACTTAAATAAAAAGTTAAATTGCTAGTTTTTTTTTTTTAAATTATTTCGATCCGTGACATAACGTAAACAACCGACTAGTAATTGCTAAAAAAAAACTTTATGACAAGTAGTGGATAAATAATTGGGCCCAAACCGTAGTCCATAACCCAATAAAATGACCCCGACACGGTTAAATTAGGGATCCAATAATAATAATACCAAGAAGAAGAACCCTAATACTGTACGTAGCTATAAATTATAGTACTGTTTTTTCATCTCTATCAGGAGGAGACTCAAGAGAGGCTCAGCTCAGCAGAGTTACTTGCCTCTTGATCTTTACGTTTATAAAATGGTTAGTTTTTTTTTTGTTTGGGTATTTTGAGTTGTCCCTTTTTGGTTTTGGATTAGTTAGCTCAAAGGATGTGAGCTTGTCTCAGTGATGCTTAATTGTGTGGTGTAGTCGATGCTTTACAAGAAAACATGGGCTTACCTTTTTTTCTTGTTGGTTTTGATATTGTGGGATACAAATGTTTCTTTGTTTTGTAGAATGGAGTGAAAGTTGATTAACTATTCTCATTCTGTTGGTTTTGACGATTGCTAACCTTAGCCCATGTTTTTGCTTGTTTTGTGTAAGATCTTGTGATTGACTTTTGTAACGTTGGATTTTGAAATAATGGCATTTCCTGATTTATTACACCTTTATGCCTTTGTTCATTTGTTTTCCTTCTTTTTCTTGTTGCTGTTGCTGTTTTATTCTGTGTATGATATGATGATAACATTGATTTGTTTGTAGAATTTTTAGCTTTTTTCTTCTTGCTCTGGTTTAACTGATCTCTGCTTTTATGATGCATTACAGGCTAGAGGGTTGAAGAAACACTTGAAGAGGCTCAATGCTCCTAAACATTGGATGCTTGACAAACTTGGTGGTGCATTTGTATGTTTGCGATCTCTGACTCTATGCTGCAATGTCAATGTATTCCTTGTAATAGCTTCTTTCCTGGTCTTCTTCGTTGAATGTAATTAGTTTTATCTTGTGTTGTGTAGGCACCCAAACCCTCATCTGGACCCCACAAATCAAGGGAATGCTTGCCTCTGATTCTCATTCTGCGAAACAGGCTGAAGTATGCTTTGACATACCGTGAAGTGATTGCTATTTTGATGCAGAGACATGTTCTGGTTGATGGGAAGGTTAGGACAGATAAAACTTACCCATCTGGTTTCATGGGTACGTGTAATTCTTTCTTTGCTCCTACAAGTTTTATGATTTTTTCATGTGCATCTTCTAGATGGGAGTCGGATTTTTTTTTCCAGTGCTTTGGTATTGGTTCCAGATGGGTAATTAGAAGTTTTTATCATTATTATCTCTGGATGAAAGTAATGGATGAACTTGCTATAATTATTTTTCACCTGTTGGTGGGCATGGTATGATTAAGAAGCAGCAACGTAGGTGGTGGCAAGTGATCGTATGTGTGATATAGGTTATAAGAGCCCTTCTCTGCCAGAAGTTAATGCTTGTTTTTAGTTGTCACTATGTGTAATGAGATCTTTTTCCTGCCAGATTACTATCATGCTTGATTGGAAGCAATTATTATGTGTGATAATCTATTAGAGTTTCTGCACTTTTTCACTTATATGATCATTTCCTTTTCATTGTTCTCCCTCAAATTCTATAATTTCATTCAGGCTGCTCACTTTGTTTTGCTTTCTGTTAAAGATGTTGTGTCAATCCCAAAGACAAACGAGAGCTTCCGTCTGCTCTATGACACCAAAGGTCGCTTCCGGCTTCACTCCCTTAGAGATGACGAGGCCAAGGTTTGTGATACATTTGACTGTGGTTTTGTTGCTTCTATTTGTGATTTTTTTTGTGTTTCTGAACCATGCTGATTTGATAGGTCAATGAGTTGTGTTTGTTTAATTTCATATCTTTGAATGGAATCAGTGCAGCGCAGCTATTGATTTCATTTGTTGTTTAATGCTTGTGCAGTTTAAGCTTTGCAAAGTTCGGTCTATTCAGTTTGGGCAGAAAGGGATCCCTTACCTGAACACCTATGATGGACGCACCATCCGCTACCCAGATCCCCTCATTAAGGCCAATGACACCATCAAGCTGGACCTAGAGAGCAACAAAATAGTTGACTTCATCAAGTTTGATGTGGGAAATGTTGTCATGGTCACTGGAGGAAGGAACAGAGGCCGAGTTGGAGTAATTAAGAACAGGGAGAAGCATAAGGGAAGCTTTGAGACGATCCATGTTCAAGATGCCACTGGCCATGAGTTCGCCACTCGTTTGGGCAATGTGTTCACCATTGGAAAGGGCTCCAAGCCTTGGATTTCTCTTCCCAAGGGCAAGGGTATTAAATTGTCTATCATTGAGGAGGCTAGAAAGAGGCAGGCAGCATCCCAAACTGCTGCATGAAGCTCATGATTTTTCCTTGAATACTGGGTTTAGTTTTTACTTTTGCTCATGCTATAATGGATGTTTGTTCGTGTAATTTAGTGCACAATTTTGAACATTCTTTTTACATATCAATTTCACCTTTGCGATATGCAATGACAAAGTAGGCATGAGATTTTTCAGTAGCCTATTTCAGAACTCATTCTGAGGAATTTTTTGTGCCTGTTTGGTCAAGAAAAACTTATATTATTTTTGTTACGCTCCATGAACTATACCTTGGAATTTTCTGGAGGTCTGGATTTTCAATAGGTTTTGTGCCAGGTGGTGTTCGGAATTTGTTACCCATTGGGAAATGCTTTCAAAACTCGATGGAAGTGTTCCTTGTTTTGCTCGTAGAAGTAATGGAGTGCAATGAATTTCAGCCCCGCTTGTCCTCGCAGTCTCCCTTGGTGTTACCAGCATGATTGCGAATCAGCAACTATAGGCATCTTGATCCTCTTGAAAGGTTTCATACTTTCAGATTGCTGGTATGTACTTTTTTGACCCACTTCCGTGTAATTCCGTGCCTTTTACCAGCAGGCGACCTCTCTAGGTTTTGATATAGTTAGTCCGATGAATATTTGGTATTGAAAGCATGCATGGCCGAAGCCAAACTTGAGAGAAACAAGCCCTGAAATAAAGCCATTTTCAGGCTCTATTCGTTCAAACACGGAACATCTGATAGATGTGGTGATGTCTCGGGCTAGTTTACTTTGTGTTGCACTGAGAAAATAAAAATAAAATTATTTTTGAAGTGTACGATACACAAGAGAACAAGTTTGGTAAGAGGAATGGAGTTGGTAAAATGTAAATGAAGACAGTTCTAGGGACTACAATGCCAGGATTGGTTGCGATTTGCGAAGTACATTGTGACTGGTAGATTGAAACGCTCTACATTGAAAGTGATTCAAATTGTTGAAAAGAAGAAAATAAAAAACAAGAAGAAAGCGATGCAAAGAGAACCCAATCCATGCAGGGGCTTTAATAATCAAAGCATATCCTAAAGTGGTGTCTTGTGTTTGCCTGCTTCACTGTTTCAGGGGCTGGATTTTGTGTATTTAGTAAGCACCAAACTTGGTTAAAATGACAAGTCTTGAAGGAATAAGCGAGCAAAGTCTTGCGTTAGCCAAACTTGAGAGAAACAGAATAAAAAGAAAGTACGATTATAAGCTGCTAGAGAAACCAATCCATGCAGCAATTTCCAGGCCATGCTCGGTCCCTTGAGCTTACGAGATAGGATACAGGTGAAGATATTTTGGAATGTACTTGTCTATCTGAAAAGAAAGAAAGAAAAAGAAAAAGAAAATTAAAAAAAATTCACTTGTATTGAAACAATACACAAGATAACAAGTTTGGGTAGAGGAATAGAGTTGGTAACATGTCAATGAAGGCAGTTAGGGACTACACTGCCAGGAACGGTTGCGAAGCACATGCATGCTTCAGTATTCTTACTGGTATGCGGTGAGTAAGAAAGGTCCCCAGTAGTTGGTAGATTAAGCTTAACATTGAAAGCTATACAAAGAGAACCCAGTAACACCGAGCACAATATTCCAAGTACGTTCTTTCCATCAGAATTCTTTTGGATACTCAAAACTTCATTAATATTCTAATAGATTCAGTAATGGACAGTGCTTTCCTGTCTCTCTGTGTGTGGGAAAGAGAGAGGGACGTGTGCGGACACAACACAAAGGAACTGGATGAAACACCAACCAACCGTTTGACCAGGGCCCCATCACTGCCTCACTTCATTACAATAGAAATAAGAATCTTGGATGAGAGGAAAAGTGGATCGGGAAACTCCAAAATTTGTCCATTTCTTCCCAGTAAGTTCTTTCATCTTTACCACATCATCATCATCATTTTTCTGCATTAGATGGGTTAAGAATGCCAATTTTGTAGATGAAAAGTATTGCTTCGTATTAAAGGCTGCCTTTTCATCCACGTTTTAGCTCTAGCTTGATTAATATCATTCGCCTAATTCCTAGATAATAGGCTATGTGATGTTGATCTTGATGAGATAAACATCATCAAGTTAAGTTCTTAGAGCAGTTGAATCAAGCTTTAGAGTAAAATAATGCAAAACAAAGTATTATTTAAAAGAACCAAGAAAAGTTAGTAACCCTTAGAAAAACATAAACAGTACAGAGAGGCCCTCATGTCTTTACAAATGTTGCTTCGTGAAGTGTCGGATTCATTTCTTTGTTTGCCTCGATTTAAATTATTAGTAAGAGACAGTAGGGACAAAAATGTAGATATAAAATGGAAGTGAAGGATAAGCAGAACCTAAGTGAAGATGGAGAAGTGGAGGAGCTGGCTGTGGTTCAAACGAACATTTGTCTTCTCTCCCAAGTGTATTCTTTTGAAGCTTGCTTCAAGCTTAAGACACAAAACCAGAGGTAAGATTGAGTTCATTAGAATCTATCCCTTTGTCTTCATGCCTTTTTCTCCTCCGGGATTTAGGCATATGTCAAATGGAAGACATTTGTGTTCAGCAATCACATGGGAAGAATGATTTTGGTTTTATCTGGTTTTCTTATATTCTTATGATGGCAGGAAACGATCATGGGCTCATGAATCTGTACAAGGACATGGAAAGTTGTGGAGAGTATACAGACATACAAGTGATGTGGAAAATGGTTCATTCTTGTCATCCAATTGCTCAAAACACTAGAAGGAAGAGACCTTACAGGAATTTCTGTTTCAGGCCAATTTGAATCACGTCAATCCTCCAACTATAAACTTGATGCAGCAGTAATCTTTAAGTTTTGATGTTGGTACTGTGTATTTGACAAGTACTCGTCTTTTCGTCTAGCCTATAGCGCGCAGACATCCAACTCAATTCCCATTGGTGCTACCTCAATAATTGAAAGAAGACGTGATGAACTTGCTGGTTTCTCTTCAAACTATTACATCCTGAATAAGGGGAAAAAATTGAATAGAAAACGACTTTTATATATGCGAACTCAAAAGACAACAAGCATCCATTACTTAATGTTTTCTAAGAGTCCTGTTGGAGATGATGTTGTGTTAATGAATCATTACATTGCACTACCTTGAATCTAAAAGTTGCATTAAGAATACATTGCATTTGGCCTACTACTTCAACACCAACTAATAGGTTTCTGTTCTGCACTGCTGACATTTCTAACAGCCATATGCTCAAAATTAGATGTTGCGTACCTTCCCATCTCAGGGTCACACAACCCCGATGCTAAAGCTATCTAAATTCCTACATTTTAAAGGCTTCCAAGTAACCTTCGTCAACACTGAGTATAGCCACAAACGACTACTCAAATCCAGAGGTTCCGACTCTCTGGATGGCTTACTGGACCTCCAGTTCGAAGCTATACCTGATGGTCTCCTACAGACAGAAGATTCTGATGCCACTCGGGACATTCCTTCTGTCTCTGAATCCATTGCAAAAAACTTCCTAGTCCCATTCCGCAATTTACTGCACTGGCTCAATAACAGTACTTTTGTCTTCCAAAGTCCCACCGGTGACCTGTGTTGTTTCTAATGGTGGTATGTCCTTTACACTTCTGCCGAAGAATTTGGAATTCTTGAAGTATTGTTTCATACATACATAGTGCCTTAGGCTACACATAGTTCCAGGTTCTTGTTGAAGAAGACTTCAACACCTCTCAAAAGGTATACAAACTTCTTCATGTTCAAAATTTAATATTCATCTTATGAGATCAGAACCGCACTAATTTTCTATGATTTGCAGATGCCAGTTATCTAACATTTGGGTACCTAGAAACTACAATAGATTAGATTCCAAGTATAAAAAATATTTGCCTGGAGGATCTCCCAACTTTCATTAGAACTACGTACCCCAACGATATCATGGTCAGCTACCTCACAAGGGAAACCAAGAGCTTCTGCTATCGTTTTGAAAATGTTTACTCCTTCGTACTGGAGGTTTTGGATGCTCTTTCAACAATGTTTCCTCTTATTTCCTATCCACTTGCTTGCTAATAATCATATAACAGATAATAAACTGAACTATATTGGTTCAAATCCATGGAAAGAACAATCAGACTTCACTGATTGACTTGATTTGAAAGAACCAAATTCTGTGGTGTAGGTAAATTTTGGAAGCATCACTGTGCAAACACCACAGCAATTGCTACAATTTGCTTGGGGCCTAGCTAACAGCAAACAACCTTTCTTATGGATATTAAGGCCTGCTAATGGTGGTTGCGAGTCGAAAATTTTGCCACTTGAATTCCTTGCAGAAACAAATGATAGAGGCAATTAAGCAAGTTGGTGTCCACAAGAGCAGATTTTAAAGCACCCTTCAACAGGAGGTTTTGCAAGTCACATGGGATGGAATTCGATGCTTGAAAGCGTTAGTTGTGGAGTTCCCTTTCTTTGTTGGCCATTTTTTGCGGAGCAGCAAACCAACTGTTGTTTTGCTAGCAACAATTGGGGTATTGGCATGGAGATAAATAGTGATGTAAAGAGAGAGATCAAGTTGAGAAGCTTTTTAGAGCGTTAATGGAGGGAGAAAGAACTAAAGAAATGAAAAGGAAGGCGATGGAATGGAAGACAAACGCAGAAGAAGCTGCTTGCCCTGTGGTTCTTCTAGCCGGAACTTCGAACAAAAATTTGTTGACATTCTTCAGGTGCAAAAAAGAACGAAATTTGAGAATGGTAATTAAGCTACTAGTTTCGCCAGTATGCTCGTTATCGAAGAAATAAATCAATGCAGTGCTTTTTTTTACGTTAACAAGAAATCAATGGAATGATTGTTACTTAACAAATAAAATCAGCTCTATATTAGATGATTTAACTAGGTCATCCATCTTCATATTTATAGATAAATCAATAGAAGTGGTTCTGCACTCAAATAGCACCTGGCCTGAAAGTTCGTCAAAAGGAAATACTACTACATTCCACCTCCAAGTCAATCATAAGGCAAATTTGCGCATCAAATCATAGGAGTCAATATCTGTTCTTAAACTGTTGCCTCATTTTATTGAAAGCAAAGTAGGTACCAGCTTTTCACTACATTAATTCATCTACACTGACAATTTATTATCCTCAACGCATTGAACCTCCAGAGAAGATATCCTAGACCTGCGATAGCGACGAACTTAAACCAAGAACAGGTGCAGATTGTATTTCCACATCATGCAGCGTGACCCTAATTGAGGAGCATCTGATCAAAGTGCCATACTCCTGCAAGCCCATAAACACTAGTCTTAAAACCCAAAATTATAAATATGTGGAGAATCAGAAAGTAAGTTGGCTAGCTTAGTGAAAGTATCAAGACACTGAAAATGTGAGTTGTATGCATACCATGGCCTTTCCCAACCATCCGCAGTTGAGCGACATATTCTGCTATCTTCTTAATGGATTCAACCTGATGAAAAAAAAAAGTTGTATTAATCACAAAATGATGTAAAAAGTACTACAAGTTTAACATAGAATGTTACCAATTACGATATGATACTTCTTCTCCCTGTTAAATTTTTAGATTTTGTCTCAGTTTTGGACAGAACAAATGTGTAACAGGTTGAAGACAGCAGGAAAAAGGTAAAATGTGGCATCCACATCTTTTTCTGGACATAAATGAATAATTATTCAAATTGTTCTTTATCAGAATTACTGGCACTTCATAAAACTCAAAGCTTTTAGATGCGTAATCTGAAAATCTTAATTTCTACCTCTCAGGATTAGATCAGACAAGAGTTCAAAGTCTTGTGTAAAATCCAGGGGAAAGAAATAAAATTAATTTCGAGCTCACCTGTTCGGTTAAAAACTCGCTCTCGACGAAATCTGCCATTTGTGGATCATTGTTCTCGTCTGCCACCTAATATTTTTCAAGAACATAGCAGAGCTCATGAGCACAATTGTAAAAAAGATTGACAATTCCAGTTATTCATTGCAAGAAAGTGCTTACTATTTCCTATTTACAAAAGAAAAAACTAGGAAACATCACCTTGTGCAAGCTCAGCAGTTTCTCATTTGTCAACTTCTCCAAGGACAATGCTAATTCCATTGCTGAATCAAAGGATCAAAGACAGCCCAAGTTAATTATCTCAATCATCCATTACAGAAGCATGCCTTGACACCTCTATATAGCGGAAAGCATGACAAAGATCCCAGAAGAAGTAAAAAAATGTCAAACAAGATTATACTCTTACAATGCCATATTGTCACTGCATTAAAATATGGATGGAATTGTAGACAAAATCCAAAAAAAAAAAAGAAGGTGTAATAGCAATTTCTAACAATGAACATGAGTCTAGACACATACCATATAATGCATCTCCTTTCTCAACATGATCAAATTCAGAAGGGGGTGTCAGTAAAGAGTGAAGTACTACTTTCCCTCCTCGTATATTCTGATCACATATAAATGGAGAATGATGAGACAAAATAATAAAAACTACCCAGAATGAAAGAGATAAACCAAGATATTTTAATCTGGGAATATTTGAGTTTCAAAGTAAGTGGTACCTGATATTCCATGAGCTTTTCAGCATGTTCTCTTTCTTCTTCACTCGACTCCTTGAAGAATCTGGTTACAAGTCACAACATGACGATACCATACCTCAGTTGATATAATTCAAAACTTAAAATTAAAAGAAAGAAAAGAAAATACTCAAGAATAAACGGATGGATTTTGTGTGTTTACTTGGCTAGGCCTTTGAGAGCAATGTTATCCCTGTCAAAATAGGCAAACATGGCATGGTATACATAGGAAGCTGTGTACTCCACACTGTTAACAACAAAAACAAGAACACATATCAATAACACAAATCTCCAATGAGTCCACAAGATTCTATCTTTTATGAAAAAATGGAAAGAGAAAGGTTGTCACTGACTTGATCTGCTCATTAATGGCAGCTTCACACTCATCCACAAAGTACTGACGAGCAAGAGAAACTTGAGGAGAATTGGGTACAACGAAGACCTCCTTCTTCACCTCTTCAAATGGCTGGAAAACAACACCAGTAAGAGTTTCTCCAGTGGCAGAAACTACAAGACTGGTGTTTCTTTTCTTTCTCGAAGCCGAAGGCAAGGCTGAAACAGAAGAACAAGAAATGCCATGCCCATTACCTGTAGGACTAGTGATTAGGACACGAGCAGTATCCCCTTGCTTTGCTGCAAGAGAAAAGACCGGAACAGGGCTCAAAAACGTTGCTGCCATAGCCTTAATAAGAGAAAAACAGAGATGGATTTCAGAATTCAGAGAGGTTTTTTGCAATGGAAATGGAGATTGGTGGCTGCTGAAGGTGGAGTTGCAGAGGATAGCTTAAATACAGAGAGGAGGGTGTTCCAGGCTGGATGGGCTTTTTTTATACCGTTGGATTAAGTTGGCATGGAGGGTTTAGATTTAGCCACGTGTTTAGGGCGTGTGGAAGGCTCGTGGTCTATCCAGTGTGAATGGAATCTAACCTTATAATTCGTTCCACGCTGCCAACTTACAATCCTTAAAAAGCTATCTTTTCATCTCACTCGCTCGACTCTATTATTTGATTCTACTCGCGGTCCGAGATCGAGAATGGTCTGAATTTTGACTCTTCCCCTCTAGATTTGAAAACTCGAGTGGTCTCGTGTCCTGACAAGAGAGGTCTGAGAGAGTAGGTTATTGTTCTCGCACACTGCCCGGAAACTTTGAATGTGGACGTGTTTCGTTGTCTTGAGTGCCGGAAACTCTTTTTTGGAGAAATCCCCTAATTGAGTTCCTATGTTTTTGTCAATGCTTCAAAAAAACCCCTGCAAAAATCATTTGATCAATTTCACCCTTAATCGTCACATTTTGTCGATTCACCGAAATGGAAACATTTGATAGTTTACATCCCACCGACTTGGAAACATGGATTCGAAGGCGAACACAGCATACACGTGTTACGTGGGCTGGGGAAAGAAACTTTTTTTTAACGTAACATATACAATGGCTAAATTTGTCCACACGGACTGGCGTAAAAAACTCCCGTTGGATATATTTTTCAAAAGATAGTAACTAAAATAACTAGATTTGGCTTCCTTTTTTACAGTAAAATAATTAAAATATCATTCAAATTAAAAAAAAATTAAAAGGCTGTTTAGACTTCTTATTTACAAACTTAATTACCTTTGATTTCTAATTTTCTTAAGCTTATGTAGGGTTTCTTTATCTTTTTACTAATTTTTTTTTTTGTGATTTTGCAGTTGGATTATTTTGAATATAAATTAAATATTATGTAATATTAAAAACCAGGTCTGCACTTTTCGAACAACGTATGCAGAATTGTGCGATAACCAAATTTTCTTAAGATTATGTGGGGTTTCTTTGTTTTTTATTACTTTGTGTTTTATTCTAAATAATTCATGGAATTTAAATCTTTTTTAATTTCATCTCTTTTTGATTTTTTAATTTGTTATATTTAAAATTTGTTTTTTTTAATTGTTTATTATTGATTGAATTTATTTGCATTATTGAAGCTTTTTTTTTTAGATTAATTTTTTATTGAAACTTTTTTTTTTAATTTCATTGCTTAGTATTTTGTTGATCAAGGATTTAACTTCATAATTTTTTTTATATTTATCTTTTATGGGATAATTTTGACCTCATAACTCAGATGGTAAATCTGAAAGGTTAGCCTAAATTGTTATTTTTAAATTATTTTTTATAATTATTTTTTATTTTTATTTTTTATTAGATTATCTTAATTTTATTTCATTTAACTTATCTATTGTTGTTGGGGCCAAGTTTCTTTTATTTAAGATAGTTTTATATAGCCTTGATGCTGTATAGAGTGCAAAGAACTAACTAACGCTGTTTTATATAGCCTTGATGCTGTATAGAGTGCAAAGAACTAACAAACAGCGTTAGTAGGCACATATAACAGGGAATGAGGTACTTTATTTGTATGTTCAAATAAAGATGTTCTTTTTTTTCAAGATGTTCTTTGTTTTCTGTAAAGGTTTGCACAAAGTTTATTTCATTATTATAATTTATATGTTAATCAGTTACACTCAAATGAGTAATCCATCTTGGTTGCTTTCTAGTAGAACTAAATGAGGCAACACGAGGAAGAATCATCTTGAATAGTGTTCACATATTCCTACAAGCTATCCAATTATAGATGAAGTTTTAAGAAATTATCCAGTAGAATCACCTAAGTAGAATTACCTAAAGAGATAAGTGTGATGTTGGAAGAGTTTCAAGATAATTGTCTTTCTAAACACCCTATTTTCATGATGATCCTTTTAGTATTAACTCTTCTTCTAATATAAAGAACTTGGTTATATATAAATGACAAGAACATATTACTGATGATCCTTTTAAAGCTCAACGCTGTCACCATTTTCATTTGCACAAAAAAAACATATTAATATTATTTTGGATATAAAGTTATTTTTACCAGAAATAATAAGATTTGACAGATCTTATTTTTTGGGCGGGATGGCATGCTTCAGACTATAGTTTGATTACTAGAAAAACATCACAGAAGCTTGATTTTTAAGAGTATTATTGAAGTTATCTTAACTACACTCAACGAGATCAAGTTCTTCTCTATTCTAGGAGAGTTGATGAAGACACTTCCAGTATGAATGTAGTTTACCATGACAACCTCTATTTATTTGAATTTATTTATTAAGTATGATTTAATTATTATTAAATAATTTATTTAGTGGGACTAAAACCTAATTGCAATTTGTGTAGGGTTTGCTCTGTGTTTCTTTTACTTTGTGGGCAGCTTCTTGTCGAATTAAAAAAAAATTGCAGAGTCGTGAACCCCTTCCCTGGCATTTCTCGGACGGTGAGAAATTCTTTTTTCAGAGAACCTTGCAGAAAGCCTGTTGTGCAGAAAACAGGTCACCAGAATGTTTTTCAGTGGCAATCTCAAGGAGTCTTGCCACTCGTTGTACAGACACAGGCCACCAGAATGCTCTGCGGAGAGGCAATTGAACTAGAAGTTTTGCCTAGGTCAGGTCCGGATGCTGGCCATCCATACGAATCACGAATGCAAGTTGCTAAGCCCATCATGCATGATATGTACCGATGGTTAGAATCCATGGTTACATGCAGCTGCAGTAGCCTGTAGCAAACATCTTACAATATCTAGCTGTGCGAGCGGTACGAGTGGCAGGTTTGTAAACTGTAACATCTGCCTTGACTGTTCAAAGAAATTTTTATTCTTCTTTCATTACCACTATCGTGTCAATGCTGCCAGATGATGAGCTCTTAGCTTAGACAATAACAGCTCATTTTAACAAAACAGAAACATTCAATTCAAAATTTCTAGAATGAAGAATGTGCAAACAGATAATTCACATACCCTATAGCCTCTCGCACCCCTTGTTTTGGAAAATATCTCCATGTGCAAGACTCCAAGCCTAATTTCAGCATATGATACGCCATGACTAGTATCTTAGCCCAAGGGCTACAACTCCATATTACAATAAACGAGCAATTATTGGATTTACCATTCTGAAAGCGACATTTTTACTTTTGACGACAGCAATTCCTTCACAAACCTTTGCTTCATCAAGAATGGAACACATAAAAAGTAAGGGTGGCTAAGATTAATCAATCATAGAACAAAGAAAATTCACGTATCACACCCATGACCAAAGGAAGCACATGAAATTTAATTCAACTTGCCATTGTAATTACAGTAGATGAAGGCAAGGGCGGTCTAGCAGCAATGACAAAGGAGTAACAGCTCATAAAAGTAATACCTTAGAAGTGTTATGACCACTTCAGAACTTATCTACACCCACTCCATCTCGAAGAACATCATAAGCCCCTCTATCTCTGGTTTTCTTCATCCCAGCTGTGAAGTTGAGCTTTGATCCAGTAGATGCAATACAGGTCACATTAACCCAAATCATCACTTTAGTCTTCATCCCCTCTATATCAGCTATTTTTCCTTTCTCCAAATACCCAGTTACGGTGGTCGAAAAACGCACAACAGATGAGTCCTTGTAGCCGACTTCACAGATTGAGGGAATAAAGACAGTAAGCTTTCTCGTCTCTTCATTGAACTCATAGTTGGTGGCATCACGAGGGAAGATTCCTATTGGCAAGTCATACTCCTTAAGCAAATCTGGTAACGGCTTTTGCATTTTTCCTATATAAATACTGGCATAATGATCAAAGTAGCAGATAAAGATGCATTTAAAAGTTCTAAGCAGGAGACTGCTGCAAAACAAGAAGTTTCAACAAAAGGGATCTTCAGAATATCATAATATATGGCTCTGCATAATGATGGGCTCTAGATTGGAAACTTCCTGGACATCTACTCAATTTAATCAACTGACTCATTCCGAATTCCAGCAGATTAAAGCAATATCACAGCAGTATTTTAACTTAGCCTTCAATCAGAAGTAAATAATTCATATTAACCAGAACAGTCGCAAATTTACTTACATTCAAGTTATAGATGTGTCATTTTGATGAGCTTCTAAATTCTAGTCAAGCTATTAGATATGAGTTTTTCTCATTGCATTAATTGGCCTCCAACTTCAAGGTCCCAAATAGTTAGAAAACTTCAGAACTTTCCAAAAGGGAATTGGATTTAAATCTATGGGAACATTTTTGAGACAGGAATCTTGAGAGAAACTTGGAGCTATAGTGCATTTGTTTGAGCACAAATGCATTACAGAACTGCAGATTCATCAGGATGTGGGAAAGACATAAGAAGAAACAAAACAAACTAGCTACAAAACACCATGTGGCAGAACAGGAAAAATAAAGCAAATGAACAAGTCAACAAACCTTTGAGTTTGTTTACCAACCATTTGGTTCCACCTTCAATGCTCGTTGACAATGACTGGTTAAGAAGAGAAGGATATCAGCACGCAAAATGTGTTAGTAACTGAGGCAATGACAGCAGAGTTCAGAGGAAAGCAGAACGCACAAAAGGCAATAAGCACATATGAATCAATGATTGTTATGAAGGATAAACTTAATTAGATTACGGCCCCACCTAGGAGGTAAAAAGAAAAATCATTTCTAGTATGTCTAACTAAAACCTGATAAAAACCCATATTCCATTTCATTCTGCAAAATATTATAAACATACAAGATTATTAACACTTCATAAAGTCTAACTTCGAATCATGAACTCTAGTCAATATTCCAGCTCTAGTAACTTTGAGAATCGCAATGATACAAGTCATGCTGTCAATTACTAAGTAACAATGTGATAAGATTAGACATATTTGCCTAAACTAGTTCTTCGATCTTTAATTCAGCAACATCATTGAGAATCCCACATACTCGATCGTTCCTTTAGCTGCTAATCCAAACATTAAGAGCAATTATCAGTAGTCTCAAGCATTATAAAAACAGGAATTAAACCAACCCAGCCATCTTCAATTTTCATCAAAAGCTACCATTCTTAATCTGCTCTACTAAAAAACCAAAACCCTTTATTTCTTATATTAATATATTTCCAAACAAACCCTGCATTCTTTTTTATGTTTCTGATAATTAATTGCAACAATCATTATCTTAATTCCATTTTCACACCTGGGAATAATAATTAATCTTCAAATCATAATCTAATCAACAAAGGAAGCAACTTGGTCGAACTTGTTAATCATCAAAATGAATTTAAGAAAACAAAAGGGAAAAACGCATACGTTGATGTCGTCGCCAACAGAATTGAACTCCTTGCTAGCTTTCTGACCGAGCCAATAAGAGCCAACCTTGTTCAATACCGCATCCATTTGTGCTTTATCTGTTCTTAAGATCTCTCACTGTTTCACGATATCTATTAGAGACCGAAGCCAAGACTTCTACCCCCCTCTCTCTCTCTAAAAAGTTTTCTTAGAGAGAGCAGGAATCAAAGAGCGAAAAATTACGCCGTTGCGAAGTACCCTATTATCTGTTTAGCCGCTAAGAGTTTGCCACGTCAACATCTTGGCATACTTACAATGCACTCTGCCTAGTTTTGTCAACGTATTTTACCAAATCGCCCTTTTAATAACTATTCATTTCTCCGTTTTAAAAAGTATTCTTAAAACAATTTAAATTTATTTATTTATTTTAAATTAATATATTTTAAAATCATTTTAATATACTAATACCAAAAATAATTTTTTAAAAATAAAAAAAATTAGCATATATTTTAACAAAAATAATTATTTAAAAAACAACTATAACTACTTTGTTTAAACATGCTTTTAAGTAATTGTTTTTACTATTTAATTTTTAAAAAAATTAATTTTATTAAAATTATTTTGATATGTTAAAAATACTTTTAAAACATTTAAAAATATTTTTAAAATAATAATTATTATAAAATCAAACATTATCTTATTAAAAAAATAAATCACCACATAATAATTATAAAACTGCCATAAAGTAGCCATTTGCCTAAGCCTTCCTTATTGATTCCTTCAACTTAATATCTGATCATATAGAAAAACTAAAAACAACAAATTAAATTCAAATTAAAATAAACTCAGTTCAAGTCTAAAAAAGAGCTAGATTTAAAGAAATTGTAGGTGTAATTATGATATCATGAAGTTAATATAAAAAAACAAATCACAAAATTAAACTTAACCATGCTTTGAAAAATATTGTTTTTAATCTTTTTAGAGTATCAACAACCAAATATAGATGGAGAAAAAAGCCAAATAAATCTAGATCATGCAAGGAAGAGATTGTTTGTAAAGAAAAATTTGCAAAAAACAATGAAAGAGGAATAAAAAAACGAATTTTCACAAAGAAAATGCAGCCTTCATGTAATGAAAAGGTTGGATAACATTTTATTTTATTTTATTTTAAAAAAAAAATCTTTTCCAAGCCAAAGAATAAGAATAGGAGATTGGAAAACACAATTTTCTTCTCTCTTCTTTCTTTTTTTTTAAAAAAAAAAAGAAGAAGAAATGGAGCATATCACCAATACTTACCAGCCCTTTAGTATCCATCCCAAATTTATTTTATAATTTATCAATTTCTATAGCAATAATTTATTTATTTTTAACTTTAACTATAAGTTATATTCAATAAAAGCATGGTTATATGACTTCCTAGATATGACTCAAAGTTTGGGTTGCTTGAGGGTTGATTTAAGTTTACCCAAAATTTAACTTTTTTTAGAATAAAAATATCAAGATTATGTTTATTTAATATATATAAAAAAAAGATTTATTCGCTAACCTACCCTGATAAAGGTTATCAAGTTGATCTGTCGAGCATGACAAGGTCTCATAACTGGGAATAAAATACAATTATCAAAGTCAAACCAGTAATCCACACTAACGAGGCTAGATTTTATAAATAGAGATAAAAGCATGGTTATCAAAGCTAGCTTAATAATGTTGTTTGAGTCGGGTTTACTTTTATTTAATTTAAAAAATTAATCTCGTCAAAATTAAGATGAGATTTGACCAATATTTTTTGTTTAAAATAAAAAAAAAATGAGTTTTTTAAGAAAAACTAATCAAAACAACTTTATTTTATTAAAAAAAAACTTTAAATAAACTTGGGATACATATGAATTAACTTGCTGTTATCCAAGTTTTAAATCGAATGAGATTTTATAACTATGAATAAAAATGTTTAAAAAATAAATGAATTTGAGAACAAGATTTGATAGCATGAATTGCATTAAAAAAATAGGTTAACTAAACCTGTAAATATTAAGTTAAATTAAACAGACCTATTTGTATAAAACGTGTGATATTTGATAATATAAACTTATATTCTTAAATTATGTAAATCATTCAAGTATGAAAACAAAACACGAGGCACATGAATTCTTGTTTTAATTTTTTTCAATTGCAAATTTTTGAGGTACTTCATGAAATCCCAAAGGACGTAAGCTTTACCCATATTGAAAATATACCCATATAGAAGAAACTACTACCCTAAAGGTAGAAAAAGGCCTCGCATCTTCTGCCTCTGTCTGGTCACTCTCCATTCCATTCCTAGCTATTTCAAGGTTTATGCTTTGGACATAGATAATATATACTCGAGGATGTGACAAAAAGAAAGGAAGCTACTTGGAATTTATAATTTTCTCATCGATAATTCTGTCCTGTACCTAGATATATTTTTGATATTAAAAATCATAGAAGTTCTTAATTTCATATACAAGCTGGTTAGGGCTAGGTTGCCTCTTGCTAACCCACGTTGAAAGACATGCATGAAGGGTAGATTTCATGAAAGAAAATAACGATTTTATAATTATTTTTTTTATTAATATCGATTTCTGATTAATTTACATATTTTTTAATTAATTTTATAAATTTTAAAATTAATAATTATATAATTTTTTAATAGTCCTAAAAACACTCAAATTTATAATTAATAAAACCCGATCATCGAGGTTATAATATTAAACTGTCGGACTCTTTCATATCCCCCTTGTATCAAAGATTTATATATCATGAGACTTGTCCCGTTCTCAAATAGAAGTCCAAAGCCCAAATTGATTTTTTATGTTTTTATTTATGAAAAATAAAAAATATTACAACTACTTGTGAAATTATTAAAAAATATATAAATTATTGCAATTAAAATTATAATCTAGTAAAAAAAAACTTGTTTTTTTTTCTATATTCTTATTCGATCCTTTCTTTGTATGCTTATCATCTCGTATTGTTTTATATATTTATTGGACTTGTAGAATTTTTAGTAAATTTGAAGATTAATTATAATATTCGTAAGTTAACCTGGTGGATTATATATATATATATAAAATCTAAATTAATGTTATCAAAACTTGAAAAAAAATAAAATTATCAGTACTATATCTCATCTTAATTTTATTATGTTTGTGTAAAAATTTATCAAATCTACAAAAACATGTGTTATAGTGTAGTGCTGAATTAGATAAAAATAATTGATATTAAAAAATAACAAAAATGAAAACCTACCGCTTTGTTTGTTTCATATAAAATAACATGTTTTCGACAAAATATTTTACAAGACATCCTATGGACTCAGGGTCTCTATCCTGGTGTGGTAATGGACCTTGTCTCGTGTCTCATGCTTGTGTCGAGACCATATGAAGGGCAAATCATATCATGGGCCTCATCATGGACCCTAATATGGGCCTACTTTTTGGGTTGAACAATAGTATGCATGCGATGGCCCAAACATTAAGGGTGCTGGAACATGGACCCGTCAAGTGTCAAAAAAAGGACAAAAATTCGTTGGCGGGTGGGGCCTATGATTTAAAACACAAAGATAGTCTTGTGAAATATTTTTATCTCTTGAAAATCGTAAGTTATTCCCTAGAAATCTGTTGCTGAGTTATTCCCTAGAAAAGAACCTACTATGCTATTCTACTGCAGTAGTCCTAGTTGTTACAGAGTTGTTTTAGCTAATGGAATTGTGATTCATATGTTCTTGTAATATTTACTTTAATACAAGAATATATATATATATATATTTGTTAATCACATGTTGAAATATAAACGATAATGACATGTATTGCATACATGTGCACGACTGTAGAGACTGTAGAATACCTGGGAAATTGAATTTGAGGGATAAAAAGTTTTACATTAAGTTGGTATTTACATAAATAAATTAATAAAAAACCATAAAATGTTAAATACATAACATAAATTAATAAATAGGGATATTAGTTCTATATATATATATATATATATATATATAAAGGAAATACATCTCTCGAGGTGTAGTAACCGCCATCATCATGCCCGCGTTGACCATGTTGTAATATTTTTCTAAACACTATATTTTATCTTTAAAATAGCCTCTGCTATTTTTATTTTTCCATAGGAAGATTTGGGGTTTACAAACAAAAATAAAAACAACAAAAAATGTTTATCAAGACAAAGCTCAACAAGATTGAAGAGATTAAGTCATAGGTTTTCAAAGATAAAGGTCTGGGTTATAACTGAGTTTAAAATATAGGGACTAAATGAAAATAATTTGCTCACAATTAGCAACGACTCCTCGTCATTTAACAAAATCACCGGTTATGTGGTCCATTTATACCCAGCATCACCGTACCTTCTCTTCAATGATGCTATGTAATGTCATAGCATGTTTTATTCTCCTTTTTTGTTTTTTTTTTGTTTTTGGTTTTGGTTTGTTTCCGAAAGAAATTCCCGAGTTATGAATCCTTTCAATAGTGCTGGATACAACGTATCCAATGCCAAACATATAATAAATAAGTATACATACCAATAAATTATACTCAATAGGTTCAATTTTCTTTAGTTGTATGACTTTCTAAGGGCGTAGTATAAATATCTGTTCTATATATTTATTGATATTAATTAACTGCACCGCTTACGTAAACTTTTTGATTGTAACAAACTAGCTAGCTAGCTAGACCTTGAAGTGGTCTCATCGTTGCACATACACCAACAGCAACTAGCAACCACCATGGTTGCAGGTGTTTTAAAAATACCAAGTGGAAAGAAACCGGTGAGATTAGGGAATATCTAGAGAGGGATAAGATTAAATAACCCTAGAAGAAACAAATCTTGATACTTGATCGGAAAGAAAACTAAGAGAAAAGAAAAGAAAAAAACTCAAGTGGGCTAAAGTTAATTTGGAAGAAAGTAAAGTGGGGAGATAACTAAGAAGGGATCGGACATATGATAATTAATGGACATTAATCTCTAATCACCCATGATCAGGCATTAATGCCCCTATGCTGATCCCACGACCCAGATATTCATGGGTCCCAGACCACTGGCAAGCATGGCATGGTAGCTGAGGATCATGTGCTAAAGGGGTCCAACTTGTTCTTGTTTACCAGCAGAAAAAGGCGTCCAAGTCTGGTTCTTTGAGTGTTTGAAAACAAGACACAACATAGATAGAGTCACGTAAAAGCATCATAAAGTGAAAAAAGAAATGGTATAACATTTTTGGCGGGGCATGGAATAGCAAGCAGCGCAGCTAGGAAAGTGTGTTATTAATTACTTCTTAAAATGTATTTTTTTGATATGTTAAAATAATATACTTTTTATTTAAAAAAATTATCTTTAATATTGCATATCTCTGAAAATATTAAATTAAAAAATAATTAAAATTTTAAAATATTTTTAAAGCATAAAAGCAAACAAATAAATTCTTTAATAATATAAAAGGTAAAACATCCCCAGCTTATTGGCCCGTAGTCTGTGTCTGTACAAAAGAGAAAGGCCTATCCTATCCTTGCAGCAAGTGGATCGTCCATTTGAAGCGAGTGTGGCAATGTGTACTTGAATATCTACTAGCTAGATTCACAAAGCTGCCATATACTTCGGCGAGAATAAAAATTAGCGAGGGAGTGAAAATGACTGGAGCCCTTGTGCATGGAAAGATGGGTATTTGCTTGCTCAATCGCCTGGGTAGTGGGTATTGTTAGCAGAGCTAGCTGGTAGGGCTCTTTTTTTTAGACGGAGAAACAGCGTCCTGAACCACCTTCGAACTTTTGATCATCTATCAGTCTCAAAACGCTTTTATTTTTCCTTGTTTGGGATTAGCTAGTATCAGTGTATGAAAGATAAACAATAAGCAACTATTAGCTAGGATCATTGTGAAAAATACACTCGAGAATGAAGGTTTTAGGTGAAAAATTATATGTATATTTAAATCTAATTAAAATTCACGGGGCCAACACATATCTCATATTTTCATCATGCCCATGTGCCATCAGGCAATTATTGTTAAAAAAGAAAAAAACATGGGAGTATTAATTTGGATTTGCTGGAAAGTCTTCATAAAATGTTTTATCATGATTTTAGGACATGCTACGGATTCAGCTCAATTCAAAATTATGGTTACTTTGGTAATTTAATCACACCAAGTAGGCACTATTTTATTTCTCACAACATGACATTTTTTATTAAACTACCTCCTCCATGAGAAAATCCAACGCAATCAGCCCTTCAACTCTCCCGAACCATTTGCATAACATCACCAGTACCCTCTCGCCTCTCAAAGAGTTGGGAAAGTGATCGATAACTTCTCCATCTCCATCCCCTCTCTCAGTATACACACACACACACACACACACACACAAACCCTCCAAAAGTCGTTAAACCCTCCAAGAAACCAAAAACAACAGTACCTCTCATAAATCATCACTACAAAAACTTCAAACAAGAAATCAAAAAATGCCTGCTAATCCTCCAAAATCATCTCTTTTAATCCATAGAATCAACAACACCACCACAACTAACACCATCCTAAACACCACTAATACAACCACCTCAACTTCATGCCAAAAACGGTGGTCCCCTCTAACATGCGCCACCACCCCAGTTCCAGAAACCGTTTCACGCTACCATGCCCACGCTGTAGGCCCCAACCAGTGCTGCTCTGCCGTGGTACAGCAAATCGCTGCCCCGGTCTCCACTGTGTGGTCTGTCGTTCGCCACTTCGACAACCCACAAGCTTATAAACATTTTGTCAAGAGCTGCCACGTCATCCTCGGAGACGGTGACGTGGGTACTCTCCGTGAGGTCCATGTCATCTCGGGTCTCCCAGCTGCTAATAGCACCGAACGCCTCGAGATCCTCGACCATGAACGACATGTCATTAGTTTTAGCGTTGTGGGTGGGGACCATAGACTTGCGAACTACAGGTCGGTTACAACTCTCCATGCGTCACCCACTGGCAACGGCACCGTCGTCGTGGAGTCTTACGTGGTAGATATTCCGCCGGGAAATACTAAGGAGGACACGTGTGTGTTTGTAGATACCATAGTTCGGTGCAACCTCCAGTCACTGGCACAGATCGCGGAGAACAAGAACAGACGCAATAATAAATCATCATCGTGAGTGATGATAAAATATTTACTGTTACTCGTTGCTATAAATACATTTAGGGTTTTTCTTTTTCTTTTTCTTTTTCTTTTTTACAAATGGAAATGTATGATTTGGTGAAAACACCTTCTTTTTTGTTTTGTGAGAATCCGATGTGGGTTTGCCAATGATAATTTCAACACCCCTAGTTTGTTGATTTGTATTATTATTATCGTTGTTGTTATATTTTTGTTTAGCCTTATTTTGTGTGAAATGATATTTATTTATTTTTATAATGCATTTCTTGAAATATTCTATCGAAGTTGACATAATCACCAATATTAGCTCCGTCATCAATATCGGTGCTTGTGTCAAGTGTCATTATAAAAATAAAATAAGTAAATAATAAATAAAATTTGCTTTCATTGGTAAATTTTTTTTGGCTGCCATTAACGCCGATGATAGTTACGTAATAATTTAATATCATTGTTGTTTTTGGTGGGATTAATATAATAGTGAAAATGGCTTTGGTGCGTGAAGAGATAATTTTTTCTCAATCCTGATCAGGTGGATCGTGATCGTGTGGTGTAAAATCCGATTAAATAAAAATATCACTTGTAAAAGATGGTTTAGAGAGATGACAATAGTGTTGGACAATTTTATTCGGGTATGGATTACGACCCGAAGACTGTAAAATCTGTCAGGGGTTAGAGAAGAAATAAAATAGCTTGCTTTGTTTAGAACAGATTAAGAAACAAAGAACCGGAAATCTGAATTCCCATTTGCCGACCGCCGTAAAAGGTGCAGCAACTTCCTTAATATTTTATAGTCTAGGTGCTAAACCTCGTATGAGCAGCAAAAACAAGTCGCTAGCTGTAATAGCACGCATGATTATGTTCTAAGAGACTTTTAATTATGAAGATGCGTTTACATGGTGCATGGCGCACACATGCTTAGCTGGGATTCTTATTGATTAAACTTGGAAAATGGGGTGGTTTCAGTTAATACGAGCAGGGACACCATTTTAGTTACAAAGGGATATATTAGAGCTTGATGAAGATCTAATTTACGAGGAAAACGTGCATGGTGCCAGTTAACCAAGGAAAGGGACAAGCAGCTATCATGATGGTCTTAGAGAGAGAGAGAGAGAGAGGATATTGATGGGTTCTGTATCCATTGTTATCCAGGATAGAAAACTCCATTTCCAAGGGGGTGGAAGCTAGCATAATGCATTAAAATAGTAGTAACTTGAAGCAGGGAATCAACCGTCATGAGCTGCCGCCCTGTCAAGCTGCAACTTGACTTTGATAACTCAACAAAATGTTCAAAGATTCAAGCAAGTTGCAATTTTTTTTTTGCTGTAAAAGAGAGAGAGAGAGATGAGTACAGCTTGCATGTGATCTCACTTTGAAATTTGAATGAGAAAGGTTTTTTTCTTTCTGTTTTTTTTTTTCTGCAAGTTGGAATGCAAGTTGGGGCCGGGAGGGCCTTGCCTTTAATGTTCTCATGTACTATTGTCTGCTTTTGAATGGCCTCTCGCCATCCTCTCTCTCTCTCCCCCTCCCCCTCCCCCCTTGCTTAACTGATCGCATCACCGCTCCAGAAAAACCTTGACTGCCATTGGGCTGAGAGTCTGTCCATTCATTTACTGGACTTTTCCATCACTGTAGCTATCGAACGATGGACCCAAAGAAAATTGCTTAAGGGACACGTTGCCCTCATTACGGGTCCATATATTATTTATGCTAGTTTGTGTGTATCAATTTTTTAAAAGATATATATATAAAAAATAATAGGTAATAGAGAATTATTTAACACTATTATTAAACCCTAAAGTAAAGTTACTTTTAAAAAAATTCCATCCAAATAAGTTTTTTTATTAATATATCTCTAGTTTATCTAAAGCAATCGCAATATTCTTTTAGTAAAATCATTGTCTACGTTAAAAAAACATATTTTATGATTGTTATAGCAATTAAAAAAAAAAGATCTCAATGTAGCATGTTAATATTTTATATGTGGCTGAAAATTTAAAAAATAATAAAATTATGTTCAAAATCTATTTAGAGGTTTTAAAAATAAAAAACTATTTGAATCCAAACTTCACGAACAATTTATTATTAGTATTGTTATTTTCATATCATATATAATAATTAAAAAATATTAAAGTATTTAAGAATCATATAAAAAAAAGTAAGTGAATTTAGTTCTTTTTTAAGTTCCAGAAAAATCATAGAAAAAAAGAAAAAGAAAAAAAAAAGAAAAGTGCCATGCCTATCTTCTTCTTCTTCTTTTATTTTGTTCGTCTGCTCCTCTTTTTTTTTTTAAAGGAAAAAGAAATAATAAGAAGCCTATCATTTAAAAAACAATATTGTCCCTCAACTCTCAAACCTGCTGCAACCTCCAAACTAATACATACATGTTAACCAACCGAGTAAAATATTATTACATGGACTAAACAAATATATTTAACCGGTTGTATTATTTAAAATATAAAAAAAATTAAAATCAATTTAAAAAAAGAAAAGAAAAAAAGAACCATTCTAACATGTTTTACCTGAGAGTTTCAGGGAAACATTTAAGAGAACAAAACAGCTCCGTTACTCGAATCAAACTCAAGATCCATTCCGACCATAGAAAACCCATTTCCTAGAAGACCCGTAAATAACATATGAGAAAAAAGCAATTTCTTAGATGAACAATATGACAGCCCCATCAACGACATAATTAGGTTTCATATGCACAGCTTACGATTATGGGGAAGGAGAAATAAGCACAAGTGGAGCATTGCAAGACGTTCCAGACGGTGTTACTTGTTCGAAGGAATCAAGCGTCAACCCCATTTCCAGCACCTAGCAGAGTAGAAATATTACCAGAAACATCTATGATGTTATTGGTGCTTATAGCTTTTACATGAATTAATATATAATGACAAATATTTTACAAGTACATGGCCAAAAATGACAGGGGTATTTTGGCAATCAAAGGAGATCCGACTTCTCCTAATCTATGAAAAAGATTCATGACATTCGATTTTCAACAGCCCTGCCCTTAAAAAACTTCAAAAAGGAGAAGGGGAAAAGAGAGAGATTCTAAAACGAAGCTGAAGATGGTAAAGAAGCAGCTGAATGTTGTTTTTCTTTGCCTCATGTTATAAGCCAGGTTCCATGCAGCAGTATTGCTGGAAAGGCTAAGGAACAAAAGGCTTATGCTCGTAGGGGATTCAGGCCGGCCAATGGGTTCTGTCTTGTGGACTCAGTGATTCCTTCATAGCTCAAGTCCATGCACCGCTAGTTCATCTTCAAGGAACTATAAATAATTATATAAAGTACATGCACCAGGACAACAACGGTTGAGATGGCCGAGTTGGTCTAAGGCGCCAGATTAAGGTTCTGGTCCGAAAGGGCGTGGGTTCAAATCCCACTCTCAACAAGTCACATGGTTTTCAAAAGAGCGAGGCATTCTTTTTGGGCTTAAGAAGTTTGGTTTTATTATTGATCGTAATAGGCTTGGGCTGGATTTAAAAGAGTCCTTTGTTTTTAATTTCACAATTCTTATTCTTAAACTAAAATATTGCATTTTCATCTTATGGGATAGTTAATGTGAAGCAGGAATATAAAGCACCTTGTAAAATGCAATATTCTTAAGTTCTTCTTCTTCCTTTTGGATTAATGGATGACTAGACATGGTTTGCTGATGATTTAAGAGGCGAAATGAAAGTTCTTGAGATATGTTTAATCTTCGAGGCTCTAGCATGGGTGAAAGCAGAGCAAAAATCATTTTCCCTGTTTGATGAAGCATCACCAGATCTACCATCTTCAAAAACTGAGAGGCCCTGATCAACTGCATCTCCCTTGTTTAAGAAAGTTCCGATGTCTTCTGGGTCACCAGAGTAAGAATCATTTTCCTTGTTTAATTAATATATTTTAACTATTTCTTCACGAGGGGTATAGCCCCTGACACCATTGAGTTAATCTCATCATTCTAGACTTATTGTATAAATTAACATTTTATCTTCTATGCCTTTCTTTTCAGTAACTAATGTCCTTTTAAATTTAAAAATTGCAAAATATATTAAGGAAGGGATATCACCATAGCAATTCACATCACTTTCTTTTTCATTTTTGTTCTTGAACATTTTTTTTTAATCACGATCTTCTATGCCTAATTTTATTATTGATTTGTCAAAACTATTAAAAAATTAATAATATTTAGCAATAAAGAACTAAGGTGTAAAATAAGAAGAAATTCATGGCTAATCTTAATTCAGAATAAAAGTTCTTCTTTAGTCTATCTACTTTTCTTTATCTTACTCTATGACCTTTTTAGTTTTTATAATTTTAATTCTCTCCTAAAAGTGTATTCTCTTAACCTTTTAGTCCCTAAACTTGAGAAATGGGAGAAAAAATAATAAATGGAAGAGAAAATTGACAAATAATTATTTTTTAGCAATGCAAATTGATATTCTTAGTGTTAACGAGTTTTATTTAATGATAAAAATTTGATGATAGATTTTTTTTATGTGTGAAAAACAATACCGAGATAAATTTAGATTATTTTTGGTTTGTTTTTGTTTTTTTAGTAACTTTATGGTGTGTTTTAAGGTTGCTATGATATTTATAGGGTGTTTAGGTGGTGTTTTTAGATAATAATGACCTGAAAATAAAATTATAGACAAATAAACCCCTCCTCTAATAGTGACTAAATTCTATACGAGCACCTAAAAGGGAACTAGTCGGCTGTCATTGCAAGTGATTTGTCAACTACTTTAAAAAACAAGATTAGGAATAGCTGATACATTGTTAGCTTGTGAGACAAAAATTCGTAAACATAAGTGCATATACGGATTTCCAGGCCCAAACATGCTAGGATTTTTTTTTATTAATGTAAGATGTATGGACCTAGTCTATTATCATTTGTTTTTTATTTTTAATTATTTTTTAATTTTATCCTTTAATATTTAATTGAATTTTAAATTAAACTCTATAATTTATTTTGATTTTAAAGCTTTTAGGGTTTTTTAGACAAAGAAGAAAGGGTGTCTAGGCTACTAGTTTTAAAACTAGTTAAAATCAAAATATTTAGAAGGAGAATTAAAATCATGATATTAAATTCTAAATTTTTTTATTTTATTTTAATTAATCAAAATTAGTTCTATCAAAAAACTAAAAAACTAAGAATAATTAATTAAATAGGATATTATTTATATTGAGAATATTTAGTTTATTTCCTTTAGGTATCCATGTATTTTAGAGCTTGTTTCAATATATCATTATATATCTAGTTACATCTAATATATATTAAGAAACTATTTTTTCTTTCATCTATCATTATGTCATATTGTTGTCATCAAAACTAATAGAAATGCATGCCTAAAAATAAGTGTGGATTTTATATACACACTTAGATTGAGATATAATACTTGACTTTGATAAGTTACACATGTAAGCTATTTTATCCATGACAAAAAATTTTAAAAAAAACCTCAAGAATTTCATTTTTTTTTAATCTAAACTCGAATGATGAAATACTTATTTTAGTTTTTATATTGAGATTCTAATAAAATAATAAGTAAGAACTTCTTAAAGATAGATTTAATGTAATTAAATAAGTGTTCCGAGATGAAGTTGTACCCGTATTTTTAAAAAAAAAAATTGTTAAAATTTTTTTATATATATTTTGAATCGTTTTGATGTATTAATCTAAAAAATAATTTTAAAAATATAAAAAAATTATTTTGATGTATTTCAATATAAAAAATAATTTTAAAAATAACCACAACTATACTTTCAAATATACCAAACATTAAAGGGTAAATTGGACATGTGTGGAGTTATTTCCTCTTAATTTTACACGTAAAATATAAAGGATAAAAAGTAACAAAATAAGTTGATTTCAGATATATCAAAATATAATCAAGGTTGAAACTGAAATTAGAAGTATAAAAATTAAGTTTTAAATGATTTTAAATTTTAAAAAAGTTTGGAACATTTTAGCTTCCAAATACAGACACAAATTTTAGAGTGGAGAGTAATAGAGTTTGATATTGAATCTCTTGCTGGATATTTAGCTCAAGAAAATGAGTTGGTTGGGCACGAGGTTCAGGTCCTGTCTGGTCTCAACAGTTTCTTCTCTTTGTTTTGTGGACTAAATTTAGGACAGCCATACAGGCTAGAATTGATCCAGTCTAACCAGCTTGGTCACTGGCCCAGCCCATTGACCAAGAAGGGCCCAGTCGGCAAGCATGCGTGAATTCACGCATGCTTGCTACAAGAAGCGGGTAATTAAATTATGACGCGGGGGATAGCGACGCTTACCTAGCGTATCAGCTGGAAATGAAGACGTGAGGCGATCATGCCTGGTTAGGCAATCCTCCTCTCATCTCCTCTGTTTCTGTCAGCTTTGTCTCTCTTTGGTCTCTCGCCTCTCCTATGGTTTCTGTTTCTCTGGTTTGTCCTCTGTTCTCTCATGGTTTTTCGTCTCTGTTTTTCGTTGGTTGGATCGGGCGAGACCACACGAGATCCTTGCTTCTGTTTTGTTGCTGTTTTCTGTTCTTTCCATCTCTGGTTTTTAGGTTCTCTTCCTCTGCTCTCTGGGTTTTCTTCCTTTTGTATCTCTCCGTTTTTTCTCTATTTTTTTCATCCCCCACGCTCTCTGGGATCCTCTGTTTTTATAGGCCACCCTGAGTGAAATTCGATCCTTATCTTCCTGGGATCATGATCTTGTATGAAGATGAAATTGGCCCTGTGTTTGGTGGGATTAGGACACCAAAAATCCTGCCATTGTTGGACTGCTAGTGATGGGTTTCCTTGATGCGAAGGAGACTGAATCAATTTTGGGATTTGTGGTAGACCATTTGATCTACATTCTGGCTTGGGTTTGGTGAGATGATGGGGTCTAACAAAGGCCATCGTTTTTTTATCTAGACAACTTCCTCTGTTCAAGGTTCGGAACAGGATGAACAATCCTCCATGGAACGACGTCGTTTCATAAGCTGAAATAGGCATCTTCAATTTGCCCCCTGAAGTTATGCTGTTTTGCAATCAAGTCCTTGCTTTTGAAAATCTTCCTTTTTTCTTCTTTTTAATTTCGCCCCAGGATCAATGAAATTGGACCCTGAATTTCTGTATCATTTACAAAATAGTTCGTGGTTTTAAATTTAATATTCTAATATTCATTACTTGATTGATATCTCAAGCTTTTCTAATTAATTAACCCCCTATAATATTGGCGTCTATTTACTCTGGTCACTGAAATTTAATTTCTTATAATTGTAAGTTGAATTAACCTGGCACTTATTTCTTAATTAAGTTCCTAACTTATCAAGTCTTTTAATTGTTTTATCAAAGTAACTTCTAACTTTATGATTTCATCCTTATGAGTGCTGTTTTGATCAATTTTTCAAATTATTTTATTTATTTTTATTATTTTTTGAAAATTCAAACTTGGTTCGACAAGGATATCCAATTGAACATATGTATAATAATAATAACTGAAGTGGCTTATCTTAATATTATAATTTCATTCCTCAGCTTTATCTAACAAATCTACTGAGATATTAAATTAAAGTATTAGTCTAACTAGGAATCCTTGATAAAGAAAAAGCATTAATACTATAATTCTTATTTAACTAATAAATTAGAATTTTTAATAAAATTATAATAGTTAGAGATTGTAACAGGCAATGTATACGTGTGTTTTGAAAGGTGTGTGATCAATCAATAAGAGCTTTGGGAGGTTCAAATGTTCTAAGTGTTTTAGTTTCTAACAATTGATACCAGAGCTCGAATTGATTAAATGATAAAAGAAGCCAGAAAAATTCTTTGCAGCATCAGGAAAAGACTTCTTTTGCAGTTGCAGAATTTCAGCGAAGGCAACAAGTTCGCTTTCAATATAGTAAAACAGCCACAAGTTGTTGTGGTAGCAACTTCGAAATCGCAGCAAAAACTCCTCCCTTTACTGAGGAAATAGCAACTCTTCACAAATTAAATCACGGTTTCCGATAAATTCTTGTCATCTCACTTTTTATGATTATTATATTCATCGAGGTATGTTAATGGGAATTTTTTAAGATCCATAAAGTATTAACAAAACAATTTTAATAAATAATTGTGTTATTGATAGATCAATAATAATATATCTATAAAAATGCAAAAATTGAGAGGTGTCAGAATAAAGAATTATATTTTCTAACTGATTCACTAATCAATCTTGGATATTATTTTCTGCAAGGAAAAGTCTATGGATAATTGGAATACGGTGAAAAAATTACCAATAAATAACTAAAGGGACACCAATTTCAAACACTTAAAATGAAATTTGAATTGCTTGAGATGATAAGAGAAAGTTAACCACATACTGATTCTCATGAATGATGACAATCACTTTGAACGTTGTGAGCAATGATCGATATGAAAAGATTATTCATCTTTCTAACACCAATCAAATCGTTTTTTGAAAGTAAAGTTCTTGATACATTTCTCTCAAGTTCATGAATTGAAATACTTTCATATCCACATGATGTATAATGTTTTTTGAACTTAAACACTTGATTCCTGAAGCTTTTACTCATGCTAGTTAAAAAGGATAGTCAATATAGACAATAAGTAGCGAGATAGCCTCCATTGCATCTTAAATGAAACTAATACTTTTTAGAATAAAAAAAATATTTGGATGACATCAATGTTTTCAGATAAGAATATATAATATTGAAATAATTGAAAAAGATCGTCTGTATTATTATAACAACAACCCAAAAAACAAATTAAAAAACTATCATACAACAAATATTTCATGTTTATATTCAATCATCTAATTTAATTTAATTCAAAAACTAAATCTTTATAAAAAAGCTAAAGGTAACCTCTCTTTTTTTTGCAGAACGAATGGAAAATTCCATAGAAAGCTTTAAAAAAAAAACAAGAAAATATTTGAGGATAAGATTAAAAAAAGAAAAAAAAAGAATAAATTTTAGTGAATTTTTTTAATCTATGTTAATTTCTTAAATTTATAATTCATTAAATTTTACATTTGGTCTCAACCAAGAAACTCGATATCTAATCAATTTAATATTAAATTATAGAGTTAATTAATTTAATTAAAAAAATTCTTAAAAGTAAAGATATAACAAATATAAAAAAAATATAAGACAATATCAAACTAATTTAATATTAAATAATAAAATAAATTAATTTAATCCAATTAAAAAGAATTACTTTAAAAAAAACTAGATCTAAAAAAGATAAAAGAGAAAAAACTAAAGTAGCATTGAAGGATAGAAAAGTGTTATTCTCAAGACAATTAAAAATATTTATATAAAAAAATATTGAAAGATGAAATAAAAACTTGTAAACTTTATTAATATCTCAATCTTGCAATTCTTTAAGCTCTAAATGCATGTTAAATTAAAAAGCTCAGTACTAATATTAAAGAATAAAATTATAAAAAAAATTTTAAAAAGTACAGTATAAAAAATAAGGTCCAAATTCTATTAAAAAATTAAAGAATTATGAAATTGAAAAGTAAAATTATTTTTTAAAATCATTTTAAATAAAAAATAATAATTAAAAGAATAATAACCATAGTTAACATACGATAAAAACTTATAAATAAATTTTAATTTAATAAATTATATTAAATAAAATAAATATTGATAAAAAAAAAACCCAGTCCAAAGAAAAAGCTAATTAAAAGGTTGCATTGAATATTTTCAGTGCCAACCTGATTTTCTAGGATAAAAGAGAAATGAAAAGGAAAATGATAAAGAAATAGTTATTGATTGTGAATTGAAGGTGATGAAGTTACACATGTCGTATGGGCAAGCAGGGACGATCGTGAGGATTCTATCATGGCCTTGAAAACCACTGTTTAGCCAAGTAAACTCGCCACACGCGCCACCACAACATTCCTGGATCTCCCACGCGCCTCCTTAAAAATTATGTAAATAATATGATGTATTTGGCGAAAGACGCACGCTTTGCAAGGAAGGACAAAGACGTTAAAACATTGATTCAATCTTGAGTATTTTGAGTCTTGTCGAACGTAAATAGCAGATCTCATTTAGTTTTTTTTTTTTTAATTTTGTTGTTAAATAAAATACAACGGTTAATTATGATTTCAACGTTTTCAAGTGAATGATAATGGACCTTTGTTTTTAGTAAAATTTGGAGAGCCAGACGACCCGTTACAATATACAATGGAGATCACGACTGGAGGAGAGAAGAAGGAAGAATACACTTGAGGATTCGATTCAATAATTTGTTCTCCCAATTAGAATCGGTGGCTTAGTCACAATCAGTGAGAGGTCCATTACAGCACAAGGACAGTAGGTAGACCATATAATCACAAGATCCCGTGCGCAGATTAAAGATTTGGGCGTCTGGGATTACTCCTACTGGGACAAGATGAAAATAAAATATGAAAGATATGTCGGGGCCTCCGGACAAATCATATCTACACCGTAAGATGGATGACACATCACCCTGACTTTTCTTCTCTTCAGGCATGGTCAGCTTGACTTGCTAGTTTTGTCCCGTTGGTCAGGGAATAAATTATATCGGACGGTCGAAATCCGGGAATTCTTTATTGTTCGAGCCATGTTTTTTAATGCTGCCACCCACTTGTCTAATACCATTTTTATTTCTCAAGGCTTCAATCAGATGTCCAATTTCCGATTTGTACTGTTGTTCCTTTTTTATTTATTTGTAGAAATGTTATGAAGAAGCAAATGATTATTGGTTAACTAACTAGTGATTATTAGATCACGGGATGAATAACGTTGTACATTGAACCTAGGTTAACAAATTGTAATGTTCCCTGTTTTTCAAAATTTGAACGATATGCTGAGTGCATGCTGTCCAAACAATCAGATTTCGCTTGTTTTAACCTTTTTCGTTCGTTGAGCTTGTATATAATTAGTATTTAAGCGTTGCATCTAGCATGGATTTGTGCCGTAGGTGCTACCCGGTAGCCTAAGCGTGCAGCTAAGGCTTGGGAGGCAAACCTCCGGCCTCCACGTGGTGTATTTGGAATGAATCAAAGGAGCTGTGATGTGACCACCATGATCACAAAATCTTTAAGGGAGACTGGCCTTGCCGTCTCCGGCTGGGCTTCGGCTTGCCCATCATCACAAATGCTTGGTTTCCTTCTTTTTATAATACTCACCCAACTCCACTATTATAATTTATGTTATTGAATAACGAAAAAGGAGGAATCTCTCCTTCATGATGTTGGAGGAACATGGGCGCAACAAAACTTTTTCTCAACTAGACAGGAAGCAAGAAAAATGTGAACAATGGGCGTTTAACAGCGGCACTGGCTTCGGTCCTCCAAAATTATCGAATAAGCTAGTGTATAAGAAAATGATTCGAGATCAATCATGGCGGATTTGCAACTTCCAACCAAAACAGAAATTCTGGCGAGAATCATGTCTTTGTGTAAATTTTAACTTCAAATTGTCCGATTGAAACCGGGACGGTGTTGATTGTTTGTTTCCAAATGCCGCCGAGAAATTATGATCATTTCTTGCATTATGCTCGTGATCACTATGAATATTATTATATCAATTTTTTTAGGGTGTAAAATTAGCCGGTAGTAATTAATATTTATATTATTTTTTAATATATTTTTCAAATTAAAATTTCTTTGTGTATTATATTATACTTATTTTTTATTAAAATAAATAAAAATAATAACATTCAAATTTATAACTGCTTAATTGTTAAGGTTTTAATATATCTTAACCCAGTAACTTAAGTTGTTAAATAAGATTATAATATATAATTTATATTATTATCTAATATATATTTTAAAATTAAAATAATTTAAGTTTGAAGTTTACATAAATTCATGTTATCTTATGCTTAATTAATATCAAATAAATAAAATGATCAGATTTAAATTCATGACCACTTAATCATCAAGACTCTAATACCATATTAAAGAATTATTTTAACTCAAAAATTTAATCTCCAAGTAAAATTGAAATATATTATTAATATTATATTTTAATAGTAAATATTTTATAATTGCATACCATAGAGAATCATGCTAGTTAATGATAGCATGGTTGCCATAAACTGTGCAACAGAAAAAAGAGCAAAGGCAACATGACCACAAACATGAAAATAAAAACCTCAAAGGATCAAATTGAACTTCTACATAAACTTGAAGGACCATCATGGTTGTTTTGCAGGTGTTTCAGCGAGCTGGATCATCATTCTTCATTGTCAATCAGCTCAATTCAACCTTTTGAATAGTCATTTCATCATAGTAGATTTTCCAACCGCTTCAAACCAATTTCCTTTAAAAAATATATTATAAACTCACATAAATTTAGGCTAAAATATTATTAGAGAAAATTTGCTTCGTGTTGTGGCATTAAAAGTTTCACTCTCCTGTGGAGTTTATGTGTTAATTGCAAAAAGAAAAAAAAAAGCAATTATGGAAGCTTAATTTAAACAATTAAATAGAAAAACAAATATTATTTAAATAGCATTTAAAAAAAATAAAGAACTTGTTGTATGCATCTTATCATGACAATTCCAAACCCTCAAGTAAAATAAAATAATCGAGCTTTGATATATACTAGTTTGATTATCTATCCATTGACACGACGAAAAGATTGATGTCTTCTCCCAAATGCAAGAGTGTCGAAGTAATAAATAACCCGGCAAGACCGGGGTCGAACCATAGGGAGGTTATTGTACAAATTATAAATAACAATAATACAACAACAACAACAACAACAACAACAATAAAAAAAGAAGAAGAAGATGAGAACTTTGAGATGAAATATTAAAGTAAGGATTGACAATGATAATAACAAATGTCAAGGTTAGAGGTTCCACTAATGATATGTCAAACAAGTATACTATAAACTCTTATTATTCAATTGGAAACCACACGCAAAGAAGGTTCCAATCAGATTATAAATTGTTAACATGATTACATTGGTCATCTTATTCGATTAATGCTAATACTTGTAAATCTTGTCAAATATTCATGATTATAAATTATGTTAACAACAAATCAAGTTCCTTTCATATCTCAGGTGTCGGTTATACCATACAGTATGGGCTATGAAAGTGCCAAGCATTTGTTGTACCAAGTGTTATACAACATAAATCAAGATTAGTCATTTAACAAGCAAAGTATTAAAAAGTGAACAAGATAACAAATATAAAACATGTTAGTATCAAACATTAAAGTCCATATTAAGTTTACATTATACTTATTCTTACACCATTAGTGTAACCTTTTCACCTTGACATAATTAACTTAGCTAGACATAATGAAAGAAAGAAAAATAGATAAACAAAATAAGAACATAAAAGTCAATTAAGTAAAGGAAAGGAAATGAAAGGCATAAACATAATATTAATGGAAGCAAAGCATAAACATTACAAAAAATACAAAGAGAGAAAAGAAGAGCATGATCTTGATCTGGACACCAAGATGCCTAAATGCATGACAAATGCCTCCTTTTATAGGCCAAAATTGAGAACTATTGATTTGATGACTAATTGATGAGTAGATGGTCAACCCTTGACTTGGTGACAATTCTTATCTTCTCTTGTCTGCCCAAAACATCATTGATAACGTCAAAATTAGAGTCACTTGAAAACATGAAAGTTCTAGGAAATTGTCTCAGCTTTCTTGTGTAAACAATTCAGCTCATTTCGACTTTTAGAACTCCAGATATGGCCAAAATACTGAACAGTGCTCGAGCTGGAGGACAGATACAGGCTTCTTTGTTGTTACAACAATTTGGACTTGAAAATGACCTTTTTAGATCTTGGGCTCCATATGAAAGTTGTAGGTCTATGTCTTGCCTTTCCATCCATATAAAGTAGACGTAAATCTGAGATCTATAGCTCCAGATATGACCTAATTACCGAACAGTGTTCTGGTTTGGATTGCACCGATATCTCTTTTCTAAGTTTGATCATCTCTTTGCCTTTGTAATTGAAGTTCTTAAAGTCATCAATCAATCCTTTCATTTATATGACAGACCTGCATTTAAAATGGATATTTATTACAAATTAAAGGTATCTTATATTATCAGATAGATTATTATAAAACGTACTTTAGTTAAGGAGTTATTGATACTTTAAATGCAAAATGAAGATATAAAACCATGATAAAAATGCACTTTTGAGTACTAATCATCCATGCTGGGGGAGGAAACTTTTTTTATTATTATTATCCACACAAAAAAAGTGTTGGCATTGTTAACAATATTTTTACTAACAAAAAAATTAACTAAAAACTAAAACGTTTATGCATGTATTTAATAAAATAAATTTAAAATTACATATATTAATAAATGACAATAAATTTGTTAATTGCAATTAAAAAGTGAGTCAAAAAGATAAAATAAAGATGCTATTTTTTTAAATAATAGATTGAATATTTGTTTCGGTTTAAATTAGATACTTAAAGTTTTAATTAATTTGAATCAATAAAATTAAGTTTTATTTAATTAAATTAAATATCAACTAAATATCAAAACTTGATTTTAACATTAGAAAGCCTTTTATAAAACCAACCAAAATAAAACAATAGACTTAATTTCAAGTCAACTTAACATAAAAGAATTAAATTAATAAAAAAACTAAAAAAACTATAAATAACTATCGTAATTCACAATGGATTTTTCTTTTTTGTATATTATATTTCTATTTTTTTTATTTCATATCATCTTGTGTTGATGATTTCAAATCCTATTACATGGTTGATTAGGCATCAAATATGTAAAATCAAATTGCAATTATTAAATGAAAATCAATAAAAACAGGATATGAATAAAAAAAGACTTAATAAAAAATATAAAAATATAAATGGAAAAATAGAAAGATTCGAAGTGGTACAATGTTCATATAAATAGTGTTTTCACCTCAAATGTTTTTAATGTTTTTGTTATAATAATTTATAATAATATCAATTATCTAGACATTAAATATTATCCGGTCCAACTGAACCCGGGATAGTGCAATGTTTGTTTTCAACTATGGTGCCGTGCATAATGCGTATCTTGATTAATGTTTTTATTACATTCTTTTGAAAAATTGAAAAATAGGTAATATATCTATAATCGTGCCTCCAACAATTGTTCATTTCATCCCCTTCACGACCGCCATTGTTGAACAACCAGGCTTCTTATACTTGTTGTATCAGTAACGAAAATTCTATAATATTATCATGTACTAAATACTGCTAACGTGCGATGGAATAAATATAAAATATACAAGGAAGTTTTTGTCTAAAAAAAGGATGAGTACTGGAAAATATTATGAGATTTTAATTTTGTTTCACGACATAGAATCTTACGTTGTTAAATTTGTTCAGACAAGCTCAGTTTTTATTTGCGCGTTTCTTTATAATATGAGACACTGTATACAATTTAATTTGAGAAAAATAATAATAATAATAAAGGCTATTGTAACAGAATACGGTATAGAAAATATTACCTGTGGATTTAACTTCTTAATAACAGTTGAGTGTTATTATTACTGAAGAATGATTTTGATATCTTTTGAATTCTAAACTATTTATTTACTTATAAACTTTAGTATGATTAAGGAGTCATGGAATGAAGAGTAAGTGTTTTATTATAAAATAAATATTATAGGAATGTTTGATAATCCCTTCTACCAACCTGATAGCTGTTACCCTTGAGAAGGGTTTTGCCGTCAGACTTTTATTTCGAGTTAGCGTTCCATATTTTCTCTATCGAAGGATTAGCAAGTGGCAATCTTTCTTTCTCATTTTTTTATTTTTTGTCCTTTTATATGAAAAGGCAAATGGTAGTAGGATCTTCATTTGAATTTGAAAGAGAAGTGCAATGATCTGGATCCTATGGCCAAGAATCCTCTAATGCATGCCCCAGGAATCATTGCCAAGGGGAGCCCAAGAGTTCTGCAAATTCAGCTACTATTTGTGCGTCATTAATCAGTTTGGCAGATCGTGTCATAAATATGAAGCCCTAGAGGCATGATGGCTCCAGCTCGGATTGGATTGGATTTTCATGGGAGAGGAGGACGATGCACCCAGATAACCTTTCGGACTATTACGCCCCCAGTGTCCTTTCTTTCTTTTTCTATGAAAAAATTTATACATTCACTTCTTATACGTAAATATTACAACACATGCAAGGTATATTTTCGAGAACTCACGTATGCAAGGGTGTATGCTCTACATTAGGTTGGTGAGGCTGAGCTTTTGCATCAACTCACAATCACAATCTTCGCTTCTACAGTAATTTATTACACCTTAGCTATCTTATTTCACTAAAAATGAGATTACACTGAAAAAGTATTGCCCTTTAGAAAATATCTAGCATCCATCTACCAAACAAGGACAATTACAAAGACAAGAATGAGAAAGCCTTTGTATCAACGAACCTGCAGGCCCCCACCTTGAGCTCCTTCACCACCCACACGGACGTTATCCTTGGTCTGCGTTGATTAATCTGGCATCTTGCAAACTCTTAAAAGAGTCGAAAACTATCACTTAAAATATCAATTTTTAGTATTTTCATAAATCATATGCACTTTCCTGGGGCTTGTAACAAGAGGACGAACCACACCTCAATGACAAAAGGCATCACCCAACCGATTGGTTTGTCTCATACATATATTTGGTGTAGAATCTCCTCAATAAACTTGTAGCTTAATAATATCTTGAATAAATATATATTTTAACCCCTATATTCTATAAAAAAAGGTATAAATTAATCATTTTATTTCTATACTTATTTGTAAATTCAGTCCCTTTATTAATATTCCGTGGTGATTATTTAGATTTTGTCACTAAAACTCATCGTGTGCTTAAAAAATGAGCGACAAAGGCCTGGGGAGTAGAAAATCAGATTAAGAGAAGCTGGTACAATTTCCAAGGCACCCCCACAAGAGTTAGGGAAAAGTCTTATTTTGGTCAGTACTGAGTTTGAAAGAAGAGAGGGGGCACTCCATTATAAACCCTGGTATTTGAATGGAATTGCTAAATTACTACGAATTTCAAGACATGCATCTAGCCAGCGGTCAATAGAGGGTTTGGAAAGGGCATCATCGCCAATCGCATCAATCATATGCCGAACTTCTCATGAACGGGCCAAGCTAGATTAGATCGAATAGTTTTTCTGGAAGTATGTAAGTGTGATTGTTTTCAGGTAATTTTTATAGTTATAGTTTTTAAAAAATATGATCTGGAATGATTAATTAGATTTAGGTATTTATTCAATAAGAATTATTGTTAAAATTTATATATAATAAAAAAATATTTGATTATAATTGTATTTCAAAAGTATTTTTATTTAAAAATATATTATTTTTTATTTTTAAAAAAATATTTTTAATATTAATACATTAAAATGATCTGGGTATATAAAAACTATTAATTTAAAATAAAAAAAATTAAATTTTAAAAAAATTCTTTTAAAACATAAAAATAAATAGAATTTTATATAGCTCAGTTAAAAAAATATAAATTATTTTAATAAAAATACATTTTAAACATAATTATTTTATAAGTTTAATATATTAAAAAAATTATGTTTTTTACACTGTAAATGCAAAAAACAGGTGCAAGTCAAACATACCTTTGATTTGATTTTTTTTTTAATTAACGTGGGTGTCCGGGCCAGCTTTCGCGCATCACGACTAATCCTACGGGTCCTGAAGTTAACGACCATGTAACCCTCCAGTGGCCATCGTATGAGCAACCAAGGACTTGAACCTGAGACCATAGAAAGAACAAACTCTTTAATCTCAAATCCTTAGTACTTGACTACCAGCTAGATGATTCCTTTGATTTGATTCTTATTCCGGTGGGAGCTTGAATTTCTAGTTGTGGAGGCCGCAGGAGTTTCGAGACATGTTGACTGATGGGGAATGAAAAGTAAAGTCGATGATAGTCGTTGAGCATTGTCAGATTGAATGTTTCCGAGTAATATACGAAGCTAAAATTTCGATGAATGAGGGGAGGGGTGTGTTGTCATGTCAAGGTACAAGAGAATGTGTGGATTCGATGTGGCGGTGGATGGTATTATTAGCACTGGGAGCAGTGGTTATAATGACTGTTGCAGGTGTATTGAATAGGCATGCTGTGCCTCTTATACTACAATGTACATGTTGACCATGCGGTTAAAGCAATGTCTGGAGGAGATGCTGCAGGCCTTGCACCCAAAAGGCTGCTTAGCTTTAGAGCCATCCATGACTGACCCTTAAGTCTCGTCTGTCGAATATTAATTTCGGCTGCATTCATCTCTTATCTTGACAGAGGTTGGGGGAAAGAATCATCCCCCTTTTCGCCTGAACTGGTTCCTTGGTCAGCGCGGATCTTCTCTGTTTTTTTACCTGAAAAAATATATCCAGACGTCGCTATTGTTTTGTTTTTTTATTATTATGAGAAAACAATTAAATTATAGGGTTTAAAAATAAAATTAAAAAATAAATTATAATTAATTCAAATTAATTTGTTAAATTTATAATTCAGATTATTAAAATGATAAAAAATATTTAAAAAATAAAAAAATTAATTATCAATCAATTTAATATTAAAAAATAAAATTAAAAAAATTACAAAATAATAAAAAACAACTCAAGTTGACTCAAATTATTCTATCAAATTCATCATCTAAATCTTAAGATAAAAAATAATCTTATAAAAAGTAATAAAAAAGAATCATGAAATTTAATTCTCAATTTATTTGATATTAAATCATGATTTATATAAAACAATTAATTAAAAAAATCTAGTCAATCAAATTAACTCGTTAAACATGTGGTCTAGAACATTTAATTTGAATAACCTCTTAAAAAATAAATTAAAAAATATAAATTTTAATATCATAATAATAATAAATTATAAAAAAAGCACTATTATAGATAATAATATTTTGCAACAGAGGTAAAATGAAATCCCCTTTTCTTCTTCATGTTTTTTTAACAGACCTCGATTCTCAAAGTTGTAAGTATGCTAATTAGAGCTAAATTAATATGAGATATTTTATCAAATTTGCTATTTAGATTTGATAAAAAAAATAATGTTAATTTTTAAAACCAACCCGAATAATTAGACTTGAAACATCCAATAAGAAAAAACCATTAAATACAATTCTCGGATAATTAAATATCTAAGCATGAATTGGAAAAAAAGAATTTCAATTATACAAAATAATTTTAAAAATAAAAAATAAAAAATTGATGATCAAATTTAAAATATATAATAAAATTTATATTTAATTGAAGGGTGAAATTAAAAATATAATTCACTTTAGTAAAAGAAAACAATTAAAAAGGATGAAGATCAAAATTAACATGAGAAATAAAATAATATTGTAATTAAAAGATGAAATTAAAAAAATATATAAAAGAGCTAAAGAAAAAATATAAATAAAAATATAATGACCAAGTTAAAAAATATCTTACTATCTATTTTAGTTGAAGGATGATGAATTTGAAATCCAACAAAACTTTTACAAAAATTTCACGAAAAAAAATAAAAATTTAAAGAATAAGAACTGGAAAATATAATATTTGATAAATTAAAATTAAAAAATAAAGTTATAAATAAATAAAATTTTTATAAAATGATCAAGATTAAAAATTAAAAAAATTAAAATTAAAGTTGAAATTTCAACAACAAAAGGGACAAATTATATTTTTTTGAGAAAAAAAGAAGAAAAGGATAAAAAAAAACACATAGAACATATTATTATGGAACAATTCATTCTAATTATTATTGTTATTGTTAGAAAATGACTTGGGTGTAAATTAGATAAAACACTCCATGTAATGTAACGAGATGGATCGGTATATTATTTTAAAATTCTTAAGTTATGTAATGAAGACTTTTTATAAAGTTTCGTTCTAATCTCTGAATTGTTTTCGTGAAAAAATATTTTGTTTTTATATTTATAAATTGGTTTTTATTTAAAAGTTTTTAATCTTCTTATTGTTTTAAATTGTAATTTAGTATTTCAAAGTTTTTTGCATTTAAATCTTTAAGTGATTTTTTTTATTATAAACATTGATATTCAGTTTAGTATACATGTATCTTTACTAATTTTATAAATTCTAAAATTAACGATAATATAAATTTTTAGTGGTTTTGAGAGAATTCAAATTTATAACTATTAATAAATAAATTTAAAATCTAACCAGTTAAAATACTCATCAAAATTTTCTAAATAATTATTTTAATCAAGTTTTTCATCACATAACTTTTTTTTTATGCAATATGTATGATGTAATAACGTAATTTTTTTTTTATTATACTACAATTTTAAAAATTACAAAACTAAACATGGAAATGAAACGAACCACAACTTCCGATGAAAGACGATAATAATAGCAAGATTGGAGTGATTGCTAATTAAAATGGAGCGTATAGACAGGTGATGAATGGGGTTTTATGCACACTTAACTTGAGTCCTTATCTTGAAGTATTTGCGTGCATTCTTGACATGGTTTATCTATTTCAAGTTATGAAGCTAGCAAGTGGGTATATGTTGTAAAAACAAAAGAAAAATGTTGTAAGAAAATTCACATCTATATTAAATCAAACGTTGACCCCCTTCACATTACAACTTACTAATCCAGGATGAATGGAGGCTTAAATGGGATGATAAGCGCCCTCCTCTATCTCCTCGTTGTTGTTTATGTTTCTGAATTTTTGAATGGTTGTAGCAAAATGATAATTTCAAGAAATTTAAGAAAGAACTGTTTTTTTGATACACGAAAACTATATCGAGGAAACTATAAATGTAACAAAATTATAAATTAGTACAGAGCTTGGACACACGCACACACTCTTACCTTTTAGGTTTTAGCTAGTGTGAAGTTCTGATGGTTAGAACAGGGGCAGAGCCTTAATGGTTAAATTTACTTTTAAATAAACGCAAGATTCTTCTTCCCCACTTGTGTTTTCCTTCTTACTTTGCATTAGGAATGCGTCATGATCTACTTACAAACAGAGCCTGGTATGGTAATTGTCAATGGTTAAGCATGGTTTATCATGGGGACAAGAAGTACAGGGAACCCAAACCTGTTCGGTCAACGTAATTATCATCATGGAACAAACTTTCCCAATCGATGAAAAAGCTTTTAAGCCGACACCAAATAATTAGGACGAAAGAGTACTTTCAGGCTCAGGCATAATAAATTTTCATTATTGCTGTTTTTTCGTGTTTTATTTGAAAAATATAACAGATTATATTTTATTTAAAAATATATTAAAATAATATGATTATATTTTAAAAATTTATTCTTATACCATGATCTTAGAACAATTCAAATATATTATAAACATGATTAATTTTTTTATTTTTAAGATTAACAAATCAAAATAATCTAAAAATATTATAATTTTTTTTTGTATTAAAACATGATTAGAACGCAGTACTTGCAATTACATTATCAATGCAGATCTTGCGATTGATGAAGATGGAAACGATGAAATAATTTGAGAGACGGGGTCGAATTCGTTTTTATTATGAAAACATGGATATGAAGTGATAATAAAGTTGTGAAACATGATTTGGAGTTCAGGAAGGTTTCGGTGAAAACAAACACTTCACCCTGCGCTCATTTCATTTGTTGAGATGCCAGAGGCCTCGCCACATCCAATTAGTCGACGATCCATCAATTCTACCACTTTCGGCACGCACACGAAAACCTGGGAATGACTCCTCGTTTTAGCTCACTGTGAAGTCCTTACAAAGTACATTTTCTGAGCGATTGATTGACAAGCTTTGACTGGTAAATTTTGTTTTTTTTGTTTTAATTGAGATAAGCTTTGAGAGCATTTCCCCTCGTTAATCTGATATAAATAAATAAATGGCTTCAGAATCTTAATTCTCAATCCGAACTCAAAATCAAAAGAAGATAGCACTACCTTTGAGTTGTTTGAGCCTTTCTCCATGAAGAAAGAATCATGCTAAGAGATATGAAAGTTCGTTCTCTGTTTCTGCTACCACCGGGCGTTAAAAAAAAAAGCATTGAAATTGGAACCACAGTTGCTTTTATTACGATTGACCATAAATATTATTTTATGCAGGAGAAAGAGAGGGAGAAAAATGACCTAAAGGCGCCAACAAGGAGGTAGCTACAGTGACAGTTCATAATTAAGCGAGCTATAAACTCCCACATCATGGTCCTGCCTCTTGAAAATTCAAGTGATTAGGACTATATTATGTACGATGGTAATCATTAACCAGAAGATTAACTAAAAAGGAGAAGTAATCATGAAGCAAAGGAAGAGTGGGGTACAGTATTTCACCGAAGTAGAAAAAGAAATCTTAAAAGTATCAACAGTACATACACAGTATAAACCTTCCCATATGTCATTATACCTGTACCGTAGTCGGCAGAGACATTAAATAACCATTGAGATTCAACAACAACAACAACAATTTAAAAAAAAAAAGAAAAAAAAAAAGAAGGAAAAACCGACCTTCTAATTTCCACAGACGCTGTCATTTGTCAAAAAATGAGGGTTTTTAGTCAAGTTCTCATGGGACTCCAGAAATGACATGTGGCTTCACTTCCCCACGTTGTGTTATCAGTTTCTGCTATAAATACAGCTCCCCCTCCTTTGAGCCTTCCCCACCATTACTAGCTAGAGCACCGGTTTAGGGCCCTGAGAAGCTCAATAGCTGCAAGGTTTGATGAATAGTAAAGTATGGAAGAATCTGTTAAGCTCAGGAGGGATAGCGCCCTAAGGATAATCATGGGCTCTTTTTATATGGTTTTTGGTTCTCAGTGGCGCTATCCATCCTGAGTTTCATTGCTTCTTCTTGCTATCAGCTCCTGCCTTTTCTCTGTTGGTTCTTGCAGTGCCATTAATTCCAGCTCTTTTGAGAAGGTGATTTGTTACTGGTATGCACCTGCGTTTGCTTTTAAATTCATTTCTTATCGGATTGCTCATGTTTCTTGCAGTAGATGCCATGGTTATTGAGGGGAATTTCCTTTGAATAAGTTGAGTATTAATGATAGTTTCCGATCGAAGGCCATTATGAGTTCTGCGCTCATGCTTGGAAACCATCATGGCTTGATCTTAATTCATAAATATGCCATTGATGGAAGTTAAATGGAGAGTCCATATTGACCTATTTATGTACATAAATTGATAATGTTTTTCCTTCTTGACATGCTAATTACGGTTATGGAGGGGGTTAATCGTTTGCTCTACACATGGATGGATGGATTATGATAGCGATTGTGTGATTGTGATGGCGATGATTATATTAGCAACACAAAACTCCAAAATAAAAGTAATAGTTTGTAATAATAATAATACAGAAACAATAATGCAGGGCTAGCTTATCCATTTATCAGTTTTGGTCTGGGAGGATGAACTTGAGATGTTGACTGCTTCCCTTCTTCGTGTAAGCCCCGGTCCTCAGTCGTGTTCTTTTGAGTCGTTTCCTTTCCTTTAATTATATCTATAAAAAAATTATTAAGGCAAAGGTTTGTGCAATGAATTAATATATGCACTCATTTATAGCTTTAATTCTGATATTTTGCCCCCTTTCCAGGTGACCGTGTTTCCACGCTGCCTCCGTTGCTTCCACTAAAAGATCTCACGCTAACTCCGTTGCTTCCACTAAAAGATCTCCGGTGGTTGATAGCTTTAGACCTGTTTTCTATATTATAGTAGAATCTTTTCAGATTTTAATTGTCTTTACGGAATTAATTTACATTGAAGTAATTATAAAATGATGTTACCAGGGCATGGTCTAGAAAGCCACCCCATCAAGTTGGAGGTGATCTCCTGAGTGTATTGGGTTAAAAAGAATAAAGTTATTACCTTTACTAAAATCCCCTTGAACTGGGCAGTACAGATAGAAGCGAACAAGTTCGAATATAAATGGAATTACTAAACATGTTTTAATCTTCTTATGAGCATCTTAAATTCAATTTTAGATACCAGCTGTATTGCCAAGACAACGAGGAGCTAACAATCTGAAAGATTTTCCTCGTAGATTTAACATCCTTTACGTTTAGAACGAGTTGAAGGAGCACAAGAACCAGGTATCTTTTCCTTGCGGTGGGCACAAGAACTAGGTATCTTTTCCTCGGAGATACCACATTATCTTGCTCAACCCCAGGCAATGGGGGCAGGAGCACTTCTTGTTCTAGTTGTGTAAGAACAAGAATTAGGTATTCATCAATTCTATCGTTTGTTTATGGTTGAAATTATCTTCATCATGCGACTAATCGCAGGTTGCCACAGGCAATGGGATCGTGACATGATATTTATGAAGAGTCACAATAATTTCACGAAGCTGAATGGAAATAAAGCTTTAGCCAAGACAATAGAGGAGACAATATCAGTTGTAGGGGCCGGGAGATTTTCAATATTTCACCTTTTTTCGCCTATTCTGCTTGACTCGGACAATTTTTCACCTGTTCTTTTTGTACTTGAAACAAACCTCCCTTACGTTTTCAGAGTTTGAGATCTGTTTGGTTGTTTTTTGTCTTGTTTTTTTTTTTTTGTTTTAAATTGAGCGAACCTGAAATACACCTTCCAGTTATTGATGTAATATCCGTTTTGCCCTTTCTCTATTTTATGTAGGGTCTTTTTGAGATTTTGCAACCTGGGGCCTAAATGGAGGCTCTTTATTTAAAATTATATTGTCCTTTTATTTTATTTTTTAGATTGTTTATATTATTTATTTTAAAATTATTTGATATACTGATAATGAAAATAATTTTAAAAAATTAAAAACTATATTATTTTTTAAAAATATTTTAAAAAACAATAATTACTAATACTATCAAACACCCTGATAATGTTAGTGTAAAATTAGAACCATAGAATTCCCTTTTTAATTCAAGCTTTTTTCGTGAGTTGATTACTTTGTATATGAGGAGCTATGGCTCAATTTATGCAATGCTTAAATCCCTTATAAAAAGAGACGTGCAAAGATTTGATAAATCTGGAGCCCCTCAAATGAGCCTAAAAGCTAAGAAGCCCAAACAGCCAATGTTGTAGTGGGCTAAATCACTAAGGTTAGGTGGTCTCCTTAAGCCCTTTTGGGGAGCACAGTTTGACGCTCTTGCAAAGCCTAAGGAAGCACCAAAAAAAAAAAAAAAGCAACGTGAACTGTCTGCATTTCCTTCTTCCTACTACAAAGAGAGGTTATTTGAGTTTTGAGGTGCCGCCACCACCACCACCACCACCAATTAGAGGCACAACCACTTAATTATTTTACAGTTCACCAACGTGAACTGTCCTCACGGTACTTGAAACTGAATCTATCGTCAAAGCTATCTAGATCGGTGAAAGTGGTTGTTAAAGCGTCGATTATTACTGGCTTATGACAGTGGCTGACATTAGAAATCGAGAGCTAGAACAAGTATACGCAAAATTGCAGTTTGGAGTTCAAGGGCCAAATGTTTTTCCTTCCAGTCTTCTCCTCTATATGATTTCATGTAATTTCCTTACTGTGAGAAAATGTAAGTTGGTAACTGTCCTCTCTCCGTACAAACTTGTATTCTACCTGGAGGACGGTTATTTTCTGGGACAGACTGTCGCCCCAATTTTGGAAGAATCTCTCTGTCAATATCTGGAGAGTGATTGTCAGCATATAGATTGCGCACCCCCTTGTCGATGGAACTATATATTCTATAGAGAATGACATGCATATGAAGTGCCGAATCAGTACATTCAGAAAGTACAATTTGGAGGCATATTCTGGCACAACCTCGAAAATTAATGAAGGAATCCGACGAAATCTTTTGTTGTGAGTTGAAAGTGATTGAATTGCTAGAGATCTTTCTACTGCAGACATAATAAAAGGGAGACCTATATATTACGCAAAGAATCAAAAAGTACAATGGCAATGGAACTCATCGCTAGACACCAAAGCATCTTGTTTTATTGATAATCAGATTCACACCTACAAATATTACTAGAACTGTAATTCAGGGTACCACTGATCAAGCGGGCATGGCTCTCCAACTAAGCCCCCGTTGAATTCCTGCTGTGATAGATCAAAATTCCAACCCAGGCACATATCTGCCTCCTGAAAGTAACTCAAGCTCCCTGGTAGATTGGTTGATGGGGTCTGCAACTGGCAGGACAGTCCTGATGGCCTTCCATTCTGTAGGTGGTCTGCAGAACCAACCTTCCTGAGATCATAACCATAATTTCCCCCTCCTTTTAATACAGAATTGTGAGAAATATCTTGGATAAAGGGCTTTATATCAATTCCTTGATTGCATAAACCTGGGTTCATGTGATCATGCGTGGTCTCAAAGGGATTATAGCTGCTGAATTTCAAGCCTGAAAACTCTTCCCCTGCTGCTGCTTCCCTTATTAATGGCTTCTCAACATCATAGATAGGTTTATGATCAGTTCGCATATCGTAGTCCGAATCTACGCACTCATTGAGTATGGTGCTCATGCTGGATTCCACAACCTCGTTCTTCAATTTCTTATGTTTTACTTTTTCAGTCTCATTCTGCAAGAATCCATATCTGTTATTGATACCGTAACAACTCCAAGATCTCAAAATTCCAGCTAGTTCTCCATCCATTTCTTCCCTCAATACAGGTGCTTCAGCTTCAATATGGTGAGACGATTTCCAATCATCTGTTAAATTCCATTCCACAGCTTTCAACTCCCTAGCACTGCTATCCGCCACCCTGAGTTTCCCAACTTCCTCTTCTGATTCGTCGACAGCACATATCCTAGAAAAGCCTGATTGGTTATTTCCTTCTCTAGACCCACAAGGATTCATCTTTAATTTGTCAACCTTATTATCCTCGTAGCTATCCAATGCTGCCCTAGATTCAGTTGATGATGTCTCAGTTGCAGTAATCGACGACGACATATTATCCAGGTGATCCCCTGATTCAATTGGGTAGTCAGGGAAATTGAGTATGGCATTAGGACCGTACAAAAGCTTTGCAGCATAATCATAAGCACAAGCAGCTTCAATAGCAGTAGAAAATGTGCCAAGCCAGAGTCTACTTCCTTGTTTGTCCATTAAACTGCATTTCTTGACAGGTTCTCTGATTTCAGCTACCCACTTGCCCCAAGTTCTCTGTCTAACACCCCTGTATCTGCAGTTCATATTCTCCGGGCCACCTTTTCCTTTCATACAACCCTTCTTTGAACCCTTCCCTGGAACCTTGCTTACTTGAAGTTTGTTGTGTTTCTTCCACCTTGCAAGTGTATCTTCTATTGATTCACAACCATTCCGCCTTCTCTTCCTGTCCTTGCTGCTAAACCCTAGCAACGAACACTGTCTCAAAGAATCCTCCATGTCAATACTCATTAAAGATCTTCAAGCTTGTTCCAAGCCCACAAAGCGAAAAGGTTTACGACAACAAATTGCAGTGTTCCTCGTAAAAGTCTCAAGAAAATCCAGTCCTTCAAGAATTGAAATATGTAACGTGATAAGAAAAAAAATTAGTAACCCCTAAAGAAAAAACAGCCAGGGTGTCTGAAGATTAAAAGAGGGCAACAACTCACTAAAAGTAACTTGTCCTTCTTGTGCAGTCGAAGTGCTTCCTTGCGTGCGCTTGATTGATATCTTCCTTTCTAATTCTTATAACTCCTTCAAAGGTCTTTCTTCCTCTATTCTTTTTTCCTAGCTGGGGTTTATCTATGGTTTTAGGATTAGTCGGTGATTGTTTTCTAGTGGGGCTTTGTTGCTCAAAGTTTCTGGTGGTTTCTCTTCCAGCAACTTTCCTGGTTATTCACTGGACTTGCCTTGGAGGAGAAGGAAGCGATAGCCTACGACTAATCAGATTTGCCACCTTTTCAGAAGAGACTGGATATGCTTGCGATTCCGTTTTTAGCTTTGTTGACGTGGTCGTGTCAAATCCGGTCGTGGCTACCTCGGGCGCCAATAAACGCGGCAACATCTTATTACATGAGACACGTCATTTTATAGAGGATTTGGCTTATTTGTTTCTGAGTTTTAAAAGTAATAATTTGTGAACGTGTTGAAACCCTTTTTTTTTAATTAAAATTTTTATTTTTATTTTTTATTCATGCTAATTTAAAGATAATTTTTTAAAAATAAAAAAAATATTATTTTAAATAATTTTTTTTAAAATAACAACTACAACATTTGTTTAACCTTCCTAATCGTACTGGTGCTATTTTCAGTATAAAAAAGATAAGGAAAAAGAAAAGGTAAAAGTTTTCTACTTTCCTTGTCATGACGAATAAGGTTCTCGGAAAGTTCCAATGACACATCAGTGTAATTTCTTCCTCTTTATTGGGTGGCCGCTAAAGTACCTTCTCTGCTACACTCGGACGGTGTCAGCTGCTGAGCAGCAACAATCCCAAGAAGCAGAGATCACCATATCCTTTTGATTTCATTTCTTTTCTGAAAAAACAATGAAGTTCTCAGTTCTCTCCCAGTTCAATAAAATTCAAGCTGGTACAAAGCAAATGATTTTAATGCATCGAAAGTGTAGCCAAAACCCATTAGAGGGAATGGCTAGCCATTCTGAAATTCACCGTGAAGCAATTGATAGTATCATCCGCTGGTTCTCTGGTAATCGGTCATCTTGATCTCGCACCCAAATATACAACGACAGGAGCCATCAATACTAATTTCTTGATAATCGGATCTTCAAAGCAATGGCTGCATGATTGGGCGCCTTCCTGTTCACAAAGATTCTCACGAAACAACATGGAAAAAAAAAAAAAAAGAAGAGAGAGAGAAATCTGAATATTTTTGTTTTGTATTTTAAAAATATTTTAAAAAAATTAAAAAATTTTATTTATTATTTATTTTAAATTAATATATTTTTAGTGTTTTCAAATTATATTTATCTGCTAATACCAAAAATAACTTTTAAAAATTAAAAAAATTATTAACATAAGTTTTAACATATTTTTTTTAACTAATCAAAACTACACTACTAAATGTATTTGAAAATATGATTGTCATTGTTTTTTAAAGTATTTTTTACTCAAAAAAGTATGAAAATAATATTTTTTTTATTTTTTAAAATTATTTTTAAGATTAATACATCAAAATGATTTAAAAACATCAAAAACATATTAAATTAAAATAAAAAAATTAAATTATTTTATAAATATTTTTAAAAAACACTCTCAAACATGTACTAAATAAACTAATAAACTATGCTATCATTGCAGCAGGATTGGATGTAACTCTTATGTTCTGAAAAAAGAGCAAACTGGTTTTTCCTTTTTCTCCGAGCGGAAAAGGGAAAAGAAAAACCTTGATAAAAGAAAACAAGTTACCTAACATAATAAAAAAAAAAAAACACAGGCTGCACTGAGGCAGTTATTCAGGTGCAGGGCTGGCATCTTTGTACCTCAGTTTCCTATTATGATTTTCCTACGAAAAGATGAAAGCAAATGCATATTAGGGCTATACGAAACCATCCAGGATGAATATATCTAGTTGCTAAGGTAGAGTTTTTTTTTTTAAAAAAAGAACTATGAAAATACAGAAATACAACGCGAATTCATACCATCTCCAGGACCTTAGCATTACTTTTGTCAACTTGGCTAGCCAAACTGTACGCTTAACCAACATTTTGTCATAAAAATCTTCCAACCCCATTGTTTTATTATTGGACGTCTATGATCCCATCATCAACTTCCCAAAATCCCTAACACCAATCCCTTGGGTAACCATGTCCAACTCCTTTTGATCCCTCTACTTTATCACATCATTCATACCCTCATTCACCGCCGATACACCTCTCAATTTCAAAAACAACGAATTTGGCCTCAAGCACCCGAAATTCCCTTTAACGAAATTAATTAAGATCATTACTACTTGTAATGAGTGTACGTAACTACGAGGAATTGATAGATCAAAAGGTAATGCTAGCAAAAGAATGTGAGTAAACCTTCACCATGTTGAGAGAAAGGAGGAGGAGGAGGAGGAATGAGAGAGAGATTCCTGTAATTGCGCTTATATCAAGTAAGTCCCTAGACACCCTTTTATTTCCATGATATTGTTTTGAGTTGAGAAACATGAAAAACAACATGCTTTCAGGCAGATAAGGGCAAATCCAATATGTAGCCACTGCCCCAATTCGTTTAATAACCTTGTACGGTCCATAAAACTTAGCAGATGGCTTATGTGAAACCCTGGAACCCATGGATTTCTGCTAGTATGGTTGTAACTATAGATACTACCAATCACCCACACTGAATTCTCTTTAACTCCTCTTTTTGTTGGCTAGTAGTTATTAATAGATTCAAATGAATCCTTTAGTCTTTTAACGTTATGGGATTGAGTGTCAGGCCTCATTACTCGATTCTGAAAAGCAAAAGAAGCTCTGATATCACTTGGAGCAAACTTAATTAAGATCGTTCCTACTTGGAATGAATCCAACTAACTGGGAGCAATTGATAGATCAAAAGGTAATACCAGCAAAAGAATGTGAGTAAACCTTCACCATGTTGAGAGAGAAAAGATAGAGAAGAAAAATAAGAAGGGAGATTCCTGCAATTGCTAAATTATTTTTTCATACCCTTTATTTCAGAATGTTTGTTATAGTTATAGCAAAAAAGACTAACAATTAATTAGCGAACTCTCAGCTGCAACTCCTACTAAAGTTAATAGTGACCATGTAGCCTACTGATATTGTTTCTACTAACAAAAATAAAATAATGTATTTTCTTAACTCCCAACATTAACCAAACATTATGTTTCAAGACATCCTATTTAAAAACAACTAACAATCATTTTATTAAAACCTCACTAGCCATAATTCCCAAATTCTTCCTTTGCCTCAAGAATATTAAGCTACAACAAAACTCAGTCCAATATTATCAATCTCAATCATAATTGGGCTCAAAACATCTTGAATTTATCCAAAATTTATATGCTCAATGCTCCTGCAAATGATACAACAAGTCACCTTGTGCAAAAACACGCATGGATTCAAATCCTTTTCACCATTTGCCGTCATCTTTAAAGATTGTGAAGCACAGAATTCCCTCATCGAAGGGCGAACTGAAGATTTTCTTCTCATGGAAAACCAACTGAGAAAAATACTACTGCTATTAGTATTGTTTTTGCCAGTTGTTGTTGTTGTTGTTGTTGAGGAGAGGAATCAATGAAGAGTGACAGGGTCATCTCGACCGAGTGAGTCATAAAAGAAAAGAGGGAAATCAGAGCAGGTAAATGTGGCTAATAGGTTAGAATTTGGTTTTTAAGGAATGTTATCGTTGGTGAGGGTAGAAGGGGTGAGTTAGGTTAAGTGGTCGAATAAGAGACCGTCCATGTCACCGAGGAAAGTTGTGATTCAGTGCATCAAGACAAATGATATGGGGCTTGATATTGTAGTTTTTTGGCAAGCGAAGATCGTTAATGGTGACAGAGGAGAGGGCTAGTTGGTACTGGGCCGCACACTGAACTTTGCTCGAGAGAGCGAGCTAGATATGACGTCTTTTTATCTGTTGGGTAGCCTGTTTGGTTTGAGCTAGAAAGAGAAGTAGTTGGGTTTTTACCTTTCAATTGTTCACAGAGACAAAAAAAAAGAAAAAGGGAGACCGTGAAAAAATAATTAAGATGTTAACAATCTTTTCATAGTGCGGTCTGCGTAAGATTTTTTGATTTATTTATTTTTTAAATTCTCCATGTTAATGTTGGGAGCATGCATATTCTTTGTAATGAGACTTAATTTTAATTAACACAAAAACTAGTTTTTGTTTGAAAGTATATTTTTTATTATTGAAAAAAATTAATTAAAAAATCAAATATTCATTCATTCTTATAATTTAAAATCTCATTTTATAATATAAAAAAATAATGCATTCACATGTTTCACAATTCATTTCGTTTCATTAATTAAAAATATTTTTTTTTAATTGAAAATTAACTTGATGTTTCTATATTTTAGTAAATAACAGTTTATATTTTGGATTAACGCAATTTTTAAATCTGGATTTAAAAAAATGAATCTCTTGTCATATATAATATAACATGAACATCCAAAATAGATCGAATAAATAAAATTTATTTTTTTTTAGAAATAATTTATTTCTCTTCATGCAACAAACACAATTTTTGAACCAAAATCCAAACCTAATATAATGTTTTTAATTAATTTGTTTAATCAAATAAACCCCAATGAGATTTGCAAGCGGGAAAGAAATTAATCATTTTTTTTCAAAAACACCTAAAACTTACATTAACCGATCACGTTCTTCTTAAACTTTTTCTCCATTGATGGACTTGTTGTAAAACCTTGTTCCTCTAGATTCTTTGTAAGTGTAAAACATGACGGCGTAAAATGGACGTCAATAACTATGATTGTAACTTAATTTGCTGCCAAATATACTCAACATAAAACCTATCAATCAAATTTGATCAAAAAGCAATTTAAAGACATGGAGATTTGTTGAAGAGGAGATATTTTTACAGGCTGTGTGTGCCATTTCAAATAGAAGCTAGCCATAGTTGTGTGCTTGTAGGTTTTAGACGAAAATGGTGAGTGAGGTTTAATGGTTGATGTTGTCAAGGTTTTAGGTTCTTCTTTTCTCTTTATGCAATCCCAAATACCAAAGTAGACATGAGACTTCGACTAATTTCTTCATAATCCCTCGCTGCACTCCCCGTTCTATCAAAAGCCCAGGATTCCTCTATCTTCACAGCCTGAACTCCCTATTAACTTGATCTCAAAACCCTCACTTTTCTAGAATCCTAATCCAAACACTAATTTTGCTAAAAAGATCATTATTTTCCATGGAAAATCCACACCAGCCTCATAATATTCGATTTTAAAAGAAACTCGTGTCATCTAAGCCCTCCCAAATCACGAAAATGATCCACAACCAACTAAATCCCACAGTAACCCAATCTTGGAATCTCCACCTTTCCACCTTCTCAATCCATTGAAAGATACAATTCAATTGCTTTAATTCATTGATTAAGAAATACCCAGTTCCTTTTCGTAATGTTATGAATATAATTTTAAGTTAATTAATTAAGAAAAGTATGAAAGGGACCATCCTCTTCCCTGACCTGCAAGATGTCAAAAACAGTAGAAGCTGAGTCCAAAGTGGCAGAATCCAGTGCTATCTCATTGATACGCTCCAAATAGAATGACTCTATACCCAGCAAGCTCCATTCCTGAGATTTAATCCAGCTTAACGCCTCAACTGCAAAAGCTTCCATAGTTTCAGGACTTGCCACTGAATTAAAAAACATATAGCCTTTGCAGCAACGAAATTGCCAGACGAGTCTCGTACCACATAGCCAAAACCACCATTTCTGGAGTCCTTGTACCAATTCGCGTCAACATTACATTTTAACAGCCCAAACTCAGGAACTTGCCAGTGAACAACTTGATTCATTGCGTGTGAGGGAGCCGAGAAGAAATGATGAAAACTGAGTATTCCCAAAACCAGGCTAACTCCACTGTAGATAACAGATAAGGCTGAACTCCTCTTAAAACCAACTCATTCCTCTGCTTCCAAATTCTCCAACAAAAATGGTTTGATCATTATGAAAGGGATCATAAGAAACTACATCAATACAATTGTACCAAAGCAACTTCCCGGCATGTGCAGCAACGTTGCTAAGACAATAGCATTCTGTACCAAACAGAAGAGTATCATTCCGTTCTCTAGCCTCAGAACAATATATATCCACGGATAAACGATCCTTTACACACTACCTTAAATTGACTTTCATATTGTTGTGCTTGCGTAATCTTTGATAAATTGGCTTACAAACGAATCCGAAAAAGAGCAAGCCGAATCTGTATTTTTTTTTTCTTTCCTTCCTGACAGGAGCTGTAGGGAGAAGAAGCGGTTGCATTGTGAAGGGATTACGTACATATATAATGAGTATCCGTGTAAAGTACACAATACTGTGCTTCGCTCGGCAAAATAATAAATCATTGCATGAAGCCGCAATAGAAACAGATTCCATTTCATATGGAATGAATTCTAAATGGAAGTTTAAATATATATCTTTTGTACCAGTTATAGTGAAAAGCTTCTGGTTTTTTTTTTTTTATCTCTACTAGTAATAAAGAGAATAGGAGGAATTTGACATGCAGCATGATGATATAACTGGTGGTTTTGTTACTGACATTGATATAAATTTCTCAGCAAAATAGGGAGTAGAAATTAGTGACCACCACCGACCTTTTGGAGACCAACTTTAAGCCACGGGCAGATTTGCCGTTGGAAGTCGATGTAGAGTGAAACCAACAGATTGCTAAATCTCTAGTTGTTCTTGATTATGAACTAGCCTTTTGCTTTTTCATTGCTGCTGCTTCGGCTGATTTATCTTCGTTTGCAAGGTGTCTCCAGCCATTAGGGTTTTTCTTCGGTGCTTAGTGTTATGACAGGACGCAAAGAGGACTCTTTTCTTTTTATCAAGTAAGATAAAGGATACTTAAATTGCATGTATACAAGGATTCTTTTATAGAATGAAATTCCCTATCAGCTTACTTGAACACAGCTTGTGAAATGTATACAAGGATACTTAAATTGCATGTATACAAGGATTCTTTTATAGAATGAAATTCCCTATCAGCTTACTTGAACACAGCTTGTGAAATGTGATAAGTTTGCTTATTTGAGATTTCTTCTGTTTACCAACAGAACAATGAATTGAAAGAATACATTAATATTATCGCAAGAAAAAAGAAAACATATGTCCAACAGAACTCACTAACTTGTATTTTACTTATTGTAACCAAGAATATAAGAATTAAAGAATTTGAGAACTACAATACATATTTCCAACGGAACTCACTAACTTGTATTTACTTATAGTAACCAAGAATATAATTAAAGAATTTGATAACTACCCTCCTATGATAGACCTTGTAAACCAACCAAAAAAAAAGAAACAAAACATTATTTCTTGCACATACAAAAAACATACGACACTCTCTACTCTGTCGTTGGTATTTTGGCTCCATCATCAGCAGGAGCAGCAGCTAGCTCTGGCTTAATCTCCTCAAGTTGCTGAACAACTTCTTCGGCTTCAGGACGAGCAGTTGGTGTGGGATCAACACAATGCAGAGCTAATTTCAATGTGTTAAGTAACTCATCAACTATAGTTTGTGAATCCCTCACGAGCTCTAAATCAAAGATTTCATTAGTCCACTCCTCCTTCACAATGGATGCAACCCATTGGGGCAAATCCATGCCATTCATTGGTTCACCTGGTGATTTCCCGGTCAGAAGCTCCAAAATGATCACTCCAAGGCTGTAGACATCAGTCTTTGTGTTGGCATTCTTGAGTTTTGAGAGCTCTGGTGCACGATAGCCAAGTGTTCCAACAGTGGAAATCACGTTGGTGTTGGCAGCAGTCATGAGCCTGGAGAGGCCAAAGTCCGCAATGTGAGCATTAGTTTGCTCGTCGAGTAATATGTTGCTTGATGTGAGATTCCCATGAATGATCTCCAGCTGGGTGTGGAGATGGTTTAGTCCACGCGCAACACCAATGGCTATGTTCATCCTTGTTGGCCAATCGACAGCGATTTCAGGCCCACGAGCTGCAAAAAAATGATTTTAAACCATAATTGCTCCGGATAGTTAGGAATTTGCATAGCATGACTAGGTAGTTGTTACTCAAAATTATCGAAAAGCAGAAACAGAACAATATCAAATTCATCACTCAAAGTTTTATCTTTCTATGTCCAACTATTTATGTAGAACACAATCATCATTAACTCTCTCTTCTTTTAGGATATTCAAGGAAGCACACAGTTATTATGAGTCTGAACAGGATCATAATTTCTTTTTCATTCAATAAGCTTCCAATGGTAGCTTCATTCTTGTTAATTAGATTGTATTGCAAATGTTTTTAACACCTTCAGGGTGGAGTCTCATGTGACTTGAAATTTCCAGATATTAAATTTTTCATTTCATCCTTGATCTTTAATTCCTTGCAATCAATGGTCATCAATCCATCAAAGCATAAAAGACATTTCTTACTCAAAATTCATCATTTTACACCAAAACCATACAATACAAGTTCAATGCTATCATCAAGAATCTGTTTTGGTTATTCAGAGTTTATGAAAGGAAGCTATTATAAATGAATAATTACGAGCAGACAGAATTTGATATATGCATGCACTGATAGAATTGGTGGGATCAACTTACCATGGAGGTAGGATGCAAGACTCCCTATGGGCATGTAGTCAAAAACAAGAAGCTTCTCTCCTTTGGGACCCAAATAATAGGCCCTCAGTGCTAAGAGATTCGGGTGCCGAATCTTACCAAGAGCAGCAGCCTCTGTTTCAAAATCCATCTGCCCCTTTGTAGTCTTCTCCCTCAACCTTTTCACTGCAACTTGACTGCCATCCTCTAATGTTGCCTTGTAAGCTGTTCCATAACTACTCTTCCCCATTATCTCCGCAGTTGCACACAACAAATCGTCTGCTGTAAACACAAATTGCCCATCAAAGTGGACTAATTTCCCACCCATTTCACCGCCAGATTCAACTTCAGGACCTGCCACAGCACCTGTCTTCTCACTTTTCCCTGGGAGCCCCCGCATAGTAGCTTTACCATGCTTTCCTTGTGAAGCGGACCTTTTCTTCATCAAACAACATAATAGAATGAAGCAGAGAAGAAGCAGCACAGCAAAGAGGACACCAGCTGCTATGAGAATAATATCTTTAGTGCTAAATTTTCTGCGATGACGTTTTGGTTCTTCTTTTGTTGGAGGTGGAAGAACCACAGGTGGGGGTGAAAGACATGGGGTTGAAAAGCTGTAGCCACATAGCTGAAGATTTCCCACAAAAGAGCTTGAATTGAACTTCTTAGCAAGGGAAGAGGGAACGGAACCCGAAAGATTGTTATAAGAGACATTGAAGTAAGTGAGAGTGGCTAGGCGAACAAGAGAAGCTGGAATTTCTCCACTAAAATTATTTTGGGCTAAATCAAGCTGGTTGATACTGGAAATGTTTCCAATAGAAGCTGGGATGGGGCCTATGAACTGATTATTTTTCAGGTTTAGCACTGAGAGGTTGTGTAATCTATCAAAACCATCTGGAATCTGGTTGTCGAGACGGTTTCCCTCTAGATTCAATGAGGCTAGAGAGGTGAGATTGGAGAAGCTAGATGGAATACTTCCATTGAAAGCATTGTTCGAAAAATCGAGCTTTTGAAGCCTTGAGAGACTACCCATTTCATTGGGTATGGCCCCGGAAAGCTGATTATGACAGAGAGAAATCTCTTGAAGTAAAGCCAACTTGTTAAGGCTAACAGGAATAGTTCCAGAAATGCGGTTATGACCAAGGATCAAGAACTGAAGGTGATAAGAATAGTTTCCTTTTCTCCCCCAAGTATCCGGGATTGACCCAGAGAGGTAGTTGTGTTGGAGAGCAAGAACTATGAGAGAAGTGGACTGAGTAAGACTAACTGGGATCGACCCCATTAATGAATTAAAGCTCAGATTAAGTCTATATAACCTTGTAGAATTCGCAAGACTAGGAGGAATTGCGCCAGTGAGAGAATTGTTACTTACATCAAGAGTCAGCAGGACAGGACAGTTACCAATGGAAGGAGGGATAGAACCCGAAAGTCGGTTGTTGAAGAGGTAAACCCCTCTAAGATTGTGAAGCAAACCAAGAGACCTAGGGACAGTACCACCAAGTACATTGTCATGCAAACTAATCTTTCTGAGTGCTTGAAGCTGGCCAATCTTCTCAGAGATTCTGCCACCTAGTCCCTTCCAAGGAAGCTGGATAGCAATAACTTGTCCTTTGACACATTTGACTCCTGCCCACCGACCAGAGCAAGCTCCATATCCACTGCCATTCCAGCTTCGTAAAAACCCTTTGGAGTCGATTAGTTCATTCCTTATAGCTCGAAGAGCTTGATAATCTGCTCTGGTGACCATTACACCATCCCATTTTTGGCTTGAAGAAAATTGGGGTAAAAAAACTAGTAGAAATAAGCACAAGTGTGTGTAAAGAAAGTACTTGTCGCGGAAGTGACAAGTATTTTCCATGAACAAGTTCAAGAAACAAAAAAAAAAAAGTTGAAAGAACTGAAGAGAGTTTCTGAGAATGTCGTGCTCTCCTCTCCTGAACAATGAGGGGAAAGTTTGGTCTGTTAGAGAGCAATGTAAGGGAGGAGATAAGGGAGATACAAAAGGAGGCAAGAGTTAAGGTCCTTCACTGTTTTGGCGTTAGTTTCTCCTGCTTCTAACGGCTAGTTTTCCTCGTATTGTATGCAATATGTTTCATGAGCTGAACCAGTCTTCTTCCCTGACCGGGACCCTTCACTTACAACGGTTACATTTCTTGGTCCAGGGCACATAACACACATGCTTTACTCTTGGTCAAAATCACAAATTTGCCACTGTAAACGAGCATCTGTCATCGAGGCAATTTTTGGTAGAGGGCACCTTCGGCGTTGCCGCTAGTTTTATCCTACTTTTAACTATATTTTAAAAAAATTCTAATTTTTTTTAGTATTTTTACATTGTTTCAAGATGATAATAATAAAAATAAATTTTAAAATATATATATATATATTAATATATTTTCAAACAAAAAATACTTTTTAAAAAAAAATTAAATTCATTTCCAACTACCTTAATTTTCTTTGTAAATCAAGAGAACACTCAGTTTTACGTGTCCTTTTTTTCTAGGTTAAAATCATGAAACTCAAGCTTTTGCCTGCATGCGGCCTTCTGGAGTCTGGACTCATTGCTCAAGCGATCAACAGACAGGTTTGCTCTTTGTTATCACCAAACTTGGGGGCATCGCTCCAAAGTCTAGGCCTCTTGATTACATTGACGGATATTTTTGGACTAAATAATTGATTAGTTGTAATAAAATTGCATTTTCAGCTTTAGAAAAACGTATAAATCTGCACTTCCCGTGAATGAAAACCTTGTTAATTCTTGAATCAATAGTTGTACCGTCACATTTCAAAATTTAAGCCTGGCATAGAAGCCCACTGAGATGAGACTTAAACTCCATCACCACTTTCCAAGCGGCAAAGGAGAACTGAATTTAATCGTTGAGAATAGAGCCATGAACGTGTACGGCATCTTCCTCCAGGTGACTGCAGACTTGAGAGTATTGGGTTCAGCAAGGAGCATGAGATATGGGTCCCTGACTTGCAGACCCAGGAATCCAACTTGAGATTTGCTAGGTTTAAATTACGATGGTGATGCAAAAACCAACAGCAATAACCCCTTTTAAAGTTCAGAAAATCAAAATGAAACGAACAATCATGCAAGCATGCTTTCTCAACAAATAAATACAAAACAAGCAAACTTGCTGCATCACCTGCATGCAGACAGCGAAGGCTTCGGGAGCACACCAAAATTGATACATTCAACTGTAAAAAAAAGAGCAGGGTGACCAATAAAGAAAAGAAGGATCGATCAGGATCAAGATCATCTTGCAGGACCACTTCTCCACCCAAAAAACTGGTTAGACGTATCTGAATTAAATTTAGATTCCAATATAATTAAGCACAAGGCATAGTCACAGTCACCACACTGAAAGGAAAAGCCCCATGCAGTTCAGATCGTGCTCCAATGAGCTTGCAGTGAGTTTACGAGAATTTTTGTCATCCGTTCTCCTCAGTTACTTCATTCGACAACATGGAGAGTATAGCCTATAAAGAAGGTTATTAATGAAGCAAAAGGAGCAAGCAAACATCATCGTACAAGAAGTCTGCAAAACCCATCCCTCATTGGCAAAAATTATAGCTAGTGGTTCACACAATATGGATCCATTGAAGCCCAAGAAGACAGGTTGCATGCTTGGAAAAGTACGGAGCAGTGCTATTCTTTAAGAATCCATGGAAAGGATGTTAACTTTTAAGTCAATATTGACTAGCTGTAAGTTTAATACACCCACCAACCCGCTGTCAAACCTGGCTCAAACCTGGATCGTAATACATACACACACATAGACCACATAGATACCCCGGGCTCAAACCTGGATCGTAATACCCACTAAATTAGGCAATGTATGGTCAGATCAATCAACCTGGCCATTGCATATAGCTGGAGCACAATCAACAAGCAAGCACACCAGCAAACTAGAGTAAATAAAGCACAGCAAAATCAGAACAACACACTTCCAAGACAGCAATGAATCAGATGGCAAGCAGCAAATAGCCTGTTTCAGATTATCCTATCAACATGACGCAAGTTCAGTTACATTGATCTCAAAAAAGGATAAAGGGGAAAGTAGTGTATTCAGAAGATCACAATGGCAAAAACTATAGCTGAAAAACATCATGCATAGAAAGCTTTTAGACCCCATCCTAAGATTGATAAAATCACAAGTAAAAAAATTTGAATTGATCCATTTAAGCCTACAATCATTTGTATCTAAGCGAATGCCAAATAGAGAATAGCAGGTGCAGGTTAGCGAGCACCGAATCCAAAGGAGACCACCGTTTCTAAGTACGACCTGAATTGCACTGCTACAGCACTTAATCCAATTTCCCCAAATCTTGAATATTTGATTGACCATGCATTCCAATTAGACTATCAAGAAAGTTCATCAGCAATCCCAGCCATTGGACTCTGCCGGTGAGATCACAACTATCTCCTACCCGTGCATGACCAGGAAGATCCCATGCATCTGACTACAACGTACATCAAATACGAACCATCCAATCACTTTTAGACAAGATGCAAATTCAGTAATCTTCAAATCAAACTAATTACAGCCCAATCATATGAATTGCATCCTAAAAAAAATGAAAGAAGGAAAGAATTTATAGATCCGTTTCCACAATTACAAAATCCAAAAAGAAAAGACAATTTTAACCATTATTCATATAAATTCTGTATTTGTTTCATCTATCAATTTAACCAATTCTCAAACACGGGCGGCTGCCACAAGAGGCGCCGCAGAGGAAACAACATTGGAGGCAGCGCTGCCGAGGAAGGAAGACAAGAAGCCAGTGTTCGCATTTTCTGGAACGTCATCCAAGAAAAGATCCTCAGGAACACGAAAAGCACCATGAGCACAAACGATCCCAAGACCGACCAAAAGCGCCGATATTATCACAGATCCGACACTGGTTAGAAAAACCACGAAAACACTCAATGCAATCAGAATCCCCAGTGTTTCACGGTCACTATAAGTCCGGCCGAAGAGGACCAAAGGCTGATCCGAAGCGCGGAAGAGATACAAGAAAAGCCAAGAACAGAGCAGGCCGAGGAGGAGGAGGAGAGAGAAGGGGTGAGAAAGGAGGGAAAATGCGAGGATTACGGAAATAGCGGTAAGATAGTTGATGCGGAAGTAGGAGTAGTTTTTACGGATGCGAGTTGTGGCTTCGGATATGGATTCAGGTTTAGAGAAAGCGGATCGGTCGATTAGTTCGGAAAAGGGGCGGCGTTGGGCGAAACCGTTGCGGACGGATTCGGTAATGTTGCTGAGGAATGCGCGGAGGGCGTGTGGAGGGAGAGGTGGTTGAGAGGCGGCAGCGGCGGGTGGTTGTTGCTGGTTTGTGATCGGGAGGACTGGCGGAGACTGGGATGACATGGTGTAGATTTGTTTTTTTATTTGGGGAGGGGAACAGGGAGATTGCAAGGGAATTTAGGGAGGGGAATAGGCTTCAATTTAGAGAGGTGTAATTTAACGGATAGAGAAATGAAAGGGAGTTTGATATTTTATCTTACGGTGATTGCTTGCTTTCCTTCTTTAGTGCGGTTCAGCACCGACACGGACCTAAGACCTTCCTTCCTAATGTCAATTCACTAATAAGAAGTTGACATATCAGCTTTCTTGGTATGTACTTAGTTTCCGGGCTCTTTCTGCTGGAAGGAAGGGTTATACTAGGGAAGCCCAGTGGGCTTGGATTCAGGTCTAACTTGACCCGGGTATTACGGGGAACTTGGGGTCATAATGGTTTATGGTTGATTAAAAAATACCACCAATAAAATAGAAAAAAAGAAAAAGAAAAATGAAGAGCCCGAGCAACAATACCTTGTTGGATTTCTCCTGCGTAGTGTTGTCTGCAACTTGTGAACCTGAACCGACCTTCATCTCTACCATTAAAGCCCACGGTCCAAAACCCCAAACATAGCCACGTTCACTCTTTTCTTGTGGGTTCTTTCGGCAATGGACAAAAACTAGCATGAAATATATTTGGAAATTTGGTTATAATTATTTTTTAAAATATTTTTTATTTATAAATATATTAAAATAATATTTTTTATTTTTAAAAATTTATTTTTAATGTTATTGTATTAAAATGATTTAAAAATACTAAAAATTTAATTTTAAAAAAAATATTTTTGAAACTAAATAACAAATCGAACCTAGACTCATCATTCTTAAGTTTTTCCAATATTTTTTTCTCTAAATAGAGAAATCAACCCTCTCAATAAGAGTTGGGATTGTTGTCGATGTTATGACAACAAAAAAAACTCAAAATTTTAATTCTTAAATAAATCACAAAATTTAAACAAGATATTTACAAAAATATTCAAGCTCACATTATCCTTACCTAAAATTTGTATTTCATAATGCCGCATAAGGGGGAGTTGTTACCTAAAATTTGTATTTCATAATGCTGTATAAAGGGGAGTTGTTGAAAGTTGCAACCTAGTTGTTTGGTTTAAAATCACTAGAAAAGTTGCAACCTAGTTGTTTGGTTTAAGATCACTAGAAAACTCGAGTGTACTAATCTTATTAGAAATTCAAAGAATAAGAGATTAATTATAGCTAGAGAATGCATTAACACTTCTAATACACTCTACTTGAGATAAATTACATTGCGTGATTTGAATATTATTTAAAGGTTTTGATGAGTTTCTAACTAGTAATCTATCTAAGACTTAAAATTGAGATTTATTCGTGTGAATAAATATAGTGTTAAGAATTTATTATGAACTCGTATACCAAAATAATTTTTTAAAAAAGATTCTCTATAATTCATATATTGTGGTGAAAAATACTCTTAATTAAAATTGATGAATATTTAGAATAACTCTAAGAATTTTTTGGTCAACTTTTGATATTTAAATATCAGCCTTACTTGAAAGTCAAACATTTATACAAGAATATTGGCTACTAATTCTCATGAATTAAAATTTTAGTTATTATTAGAATATTGATTAAATTCTCATAGATTCAATAAACTAATTATTAAATTCAAAATGCATTCCAAAAAAAAAATAAAACATACTATATGTTTTATTTTATGAGATATGAGTTTGTATTTTTCTTTTTAAGAGACTTAGTTGGATGCAACACATAGAAAGACATTATTTTTTTATTATTTTTTATATATTTTTGTAAGACCATATTTGAAAAAAAAATATTTTTTCTTGAAATGAAAACTACCTAAAACAACCAGTAATAGTACTTGCCAAATACATTGTTGAATCAAATAAACCTTAACAAAAATGACAACTAACCAAACAAGGTCCAAAAGACTGATCTAGTTTTGACCTGATTAGGTTGACTAAAAAACAAAGACTCAAAACCAAACCAAAACAAAAACCTAAACAGATTAAACATAACTAAAGCATGAAAACTAAAAATCTTCCAAAGAAAATAGATCAAATATAAAAAAAATAAAAAACACAAAGATCATTTAAGTGTGAACCTAGCAAATTTAAATGTCTTTTACAAGTTGATATTTGATCTCTGATTTGTTTAATTGGATCCCTAGATAACCACCAGAGGTTTAATTTATTTCAATTTAACCCTTAATTTCACTAATTTTAGTACTTGAAGTTGTGTGCCTTTTATAAGTTGGCTCTTGGTTTATAAATTGTTCAATTAATTCTCTAATTGCCTACCATACTTTAATTTTTAAGTAATTAAATTCTTGATTTGGCCAATTAAACTTTTTAAAGTTCAATTTTAGTTTTTAAACTTCAATTTGTTTTAATTAACATCTAAATTAACTTTAAAAATTGATTTTTCTTATGATTAAGTCCTTAATAAATTTAATCAAACCTTTTAAAATTCCAATTAAGTCCCTTAAACATCCAAATAAAAATATTTTCATGAATGAAATCTTTTGTCAATAAGAATTGAATTGCTAGTTTTGTCAATCTTGTACATTTTGATTTTCTATATTTCACTTGTCATTTTAGTCATTCATCAACAATTTCAGTAGTTTTTTAGGCTTTTTTTATATATATATATACCCTCTTATATTTTTTTGAATTTTTTTGGTGTGATAAAAAAATAAATAACATTTAATTTAGTCAAAGTCACTAAAACTTTGCACATGCTCTCTCTCACAAAACCTGAATTCCAAAATCAAAATTTAAATCATTAAAACAAAATAAAAATTCAATTTGAACTCTAACTTGAAAAGAAAACAATAAAAAAATCACCACTAATTTATGTGAACTTCCCTCTATATCCTCTTTTTTCTTGGTGTGGCCTTCGTTCTCTTTCTTCATTTTGATTATCTCTTTTAAAAATATTTGAAAACATGTGTCAACTTATTTTTTAAAGTAACTTTTTGTTAAAAAATAATATTTTTGTATGATTTAAATTGTTTTCATGCCCTATCTCACATCAAATTTTTTAAAATAAAAAATATTATTTTAATATATTTAATATAAAAAATAACTACAACTAAACCCCAAACAAGGCTTACATTTATTCCTCTCTTTTGTCCTTTGGGTCTAGAAAAGCCAGAGGTGAATAGACGTGAGTTCATATGTAAAAAGAAAAGAAAAAAAAAAGCAAGCAAGATATTTAAAAAAACAAGGCTTACATAATCCTGACCCTGAATTTTTAATTCCTAATTCAGTCAAAGCAGCTAAAACTCCCCACATGTTTTCTCCCCTACACTCAAATTCCAAAATTAAAATTCAAAATCATTAAAACAAAACAAAATTAAATTTGAAACCCTAATTTGAAAAGGCAAAAAAAAATCACCATTGACTTTTATGGACTTACTTATGCCAACTGTTCTTTTTTTGTGTGGCCTCGCTTCTCTTTCTTCAGTCTAGTCGCCTCCCTCATCCCTGTCATGTTCTTTTGGTTGTGAGTTCAGAAGGATAAGCCACATCCCCCATGAAAAATTAAGGAGGAGATGTACGGTGCTTTCCATCCCTTCTAGATTTTTTGTTAATGTGATCTTACCATTCATCTGCTTTTAGTTAATCGGATTACAAGTCATTGAACATATTTTCTAATATTTTGTTTTATTATATCCAACAGCTTAAAACAAGAGAAGAAATGTGATACAAAGATGGCAAGAACATAGAATAGAAACAAACAAGAATAGTTCACGCTCGCCACTCTAAAATGCAAAATCATTGGAGTAAAGATACAAATTCACTCACCAATTTAGAAATACAGAGTTATGAAATAAAAGTACCACACGCAAGGAGATGCAGAACTAAATAGGGTGTCATAAAGGGAAAATAAAAAACTTTTCAGTTCAAATTCTTCAAAAGATGCTTAATATATGGTTTGAATAGTCATTATATACTTGGAACAATCTTCGAAGTCTAAAGATAAACTAAAATAACATAATTGTGTTCAGAATAAATGATTTTTACATAAAACTAGATAAATAATACTTAGCACACATTTTTGACTTATTAAAAACAAACAAATACATGAAAGCTTAAAAAATAAAACAATCACAACTTCTTTTACATAACTTTAATATATGCATGATTGGATAATATAAAAAGATCACGTTTTGAACTTTAAAATCACATGATAGACTTATTTTCCTATGCAATGAAAAAATGCAAATTCAGACTCAAAATTGATTCATAGGTTGATAGCAAACAACATCAAGAACTTCATTCATCCATCTACATTACCGAACCAAACTCATGTAGCTCAACATCAATAGGAATAGGATCATTAGAGAACACTCTTATTTTCAAAAGGTGCATGCAGTTAGAAAACCAATATTAGGCTAAATCATGCAATAAGCCCCTAGCAATTTGGTTTAGAATATGCTCAGACCATTACCTTAGCCTTACAATGCTAACTCCTCTAGCTCCATTGAGAAGTCTTTACCATCTGGAAGATGGGATTGTAGAGAGACCAACAGAAATAGTTGTTCAGAATTTTAGAATGGATGAGCATCATACGAACAGAAAGGATGCATGTAAACAAGCAGGTGCCAAGGCACTTTGAAATACAGTTTTTTGATTCACGTATTATCATTTTAAACTGCCTGAACAAGAATCCACAACCAGTTTAAGATCGTGGAGATGCAAAGTCTAATAAAGCAATGCTGAGCATGTCAAGGAACATTCATTGCTGATTAAACGGTTATTTAGACTAAGATTTCATGCAAACATATTGTTTTCCCATAAAAGAGGCACAGTTTAAAAGCTTTCATGTTCTAGATATCATAAGCCTAGACAAAAACAGAAATACTCTAATTAATCAAGTTTCTACAATAGTTAAACACCACAGACACATCTGTCTGAATGCATGGTGTCAAGTCCGAGATCAACTCAGGTGAAAAGCTGGATTTAGAAGGTGGAACCATTCCATCCAAAGTGGGATCCCTGCAAAAGACAGCAAGCAACAAACCATTATTCGTGGCAGAAAAAACCATAAAATGGCAGCCAATATGAACATAATCTGAGAATAAGTTGAATCCTCAGGGAATTCAATAACAATGCTCACAGTTTAGAAAACAGTAAGTATTTATTTACATGATCTACTGCTGGTGTAAAGCATGCAAACACTGTGCATATTCTTGGCTTTGATGGGCCTAAACAAACAGGAAGAATGCAATGAGAAGAAATGTGTGCATGGAAATGATCTATATTCTTGACAATTAAATGTTGCGATGGCTTGCCTTGGAATCAAAAAATTTGAGGAAGAACCGTGACTTGGGCACCAACAGCTTCGACTCAAGAATGGTAGCAATTGCAGAACTCAGTTTCTTGTTCACATCACCGCTAAGGCCGCCAACAGATACCAACTCACCATAAGCTGCTGGCTGCTCAGTTCCTCCAAATGCAATTGGTACCGAGCCCTTCAACACAATCATCACATACTGCATGATCACACACATAAAATAGTTAACTGACACGTCCAGTGAGCAAAATATGGCATCAATCAATGCATATTATGAGCAAACTGTGGTATCAATCAATGCAAATATGCAACTTCCTTCTAGGTTGTAAAAATTGAAAAATAACAGACAAAAACACAAAATATTGAAACAAGGAGGTTTGCAGGTGTAGGTGTACAAAACACAATCCCCGTCCACTATAGAGATAAACTAGCAAAGAACATGCAAACAGAGATAAAATCCATTTCTTCTTTCAAGGCCAAATAAATGATACTAGAATCAACTGTATTATAAGCTACACAAGACACTGCAGCGAAATCACACTTTGACCATCATAATTTTCAAGGGAACTCTTTAAAAGAGACACCTCCCAGGAATTAAAAAGAAAAAACCCTTTGTACAGTCCATTGTGAACACAAGCACAACTAGATAGTAAAAACCTTAACTTATCCAGTTCAAAATCAAATGATAAACAGCCCAATCATACCAAACGATTCTAGAACCATAACACATCAACAACTCAAGTATCCAGAAATTCTTTCCGATGTAGTTGATAGAAACTACTTACAGTTATTACTCTATCCTTGTCACCTTGAAAATGAGCATACAAATACACTTCACAGTAACCAAGAAACTCACCCCCATTCCCCCTCCATCATTACAAAAACTATTTACAATTATTAGTATTAACAAGCTAAAACAATTTTAATACTAGCTAGCACACACTAATCAAACCCTAAAAACCCACTATAAAACTTGTAGCAGGCCAATTGTTGAAATAGTTCAAAATCTTTCAATATGCACCGAGGAACCTACAAGCTAAAACCCATTTTAACATTTTATCCATATTTCAACAATCAAATCCAAAAACAAGCATGTATTTACAAGAATCCGAGACAAATGGAAAAAGAAAATCTTACGGACTCAGGTTTGCCGATGATTTTGGCCACTTGAGAGGAGGCTTCAGAGAGGATGGCGGATGTGTTGACGCCATCGAGATTAACGTTGGTTGAAATGTTCAAGCAAGGCATTTTCTCTGTTGATAACACACTGATTCTATTCTGCTACTAGCGTCCATATACCTCAGCTGAGCTCAGTTGCTTCACGGATTAAGGTATGGTTACCGTAGATATTATTTTTTTTAAAATATTTTTATTTAGAAATATATTAAAATAGTATTTTTTATATTTTAAAATTTATTTTTAATATAAATATATCAAAATAATTTAAAATTAAAAAATTAAAAAAAAAATTAAAAAATCCACAACTAATCACATAAACAAAAGTTGCAACGGAGACAATACTACATTCTTTGCATGGACGGTAAAAATTGTAAAATATAATTTTTAATTAATTTAATATTAAAAATAAAATTAAAAAAATCAATTAAAAAATTAAGTCAATCAGTTAACTTGTGGCTCAAGTTATAAAACTATTATAACTTTCTAAAAAAAATCAATTTATAAAACTCAATTATCCATCAACCCAATATTAAAAAATTAAAATGAAAATAAAATAAAAAAATAAAAAAATAAAAATAATAACCAAAATTAATTTAAGTTAACTTATCAAACTTAGATAAAAAGACTAAAATAATTGAAGCCTTAATTATCTAGAGAGTTTGATTAGAAGAATTTGTGATAAAACTTAACTACATATCAACCTAATATTAAAGAATTAAATTAAAAATAAAATAAAATAACAAAAAAATAATAATTAAAATCAACTCAAACTAATTTATTAAATTTAGATGAGGAAATTAAGAAAAAAATAATAATTAAAATCAACTCAAACTAATTTATTAAATTTAGATGAGGAAATTAAGATAATTGAAGGATCAATAATCTAAAGAATTTAATATGAAGAATTTGCTAAGCACAACAAGGTTTTCATATTGCAAATTCATTAATTTAAAAAAGATAAAAGATTTGATTTTCTCTAAAAATTTTCATTTAAAAAATCATACAAGTCAATTTTTACCCCACTTCATGTCAATTATAAATCGTCTTCAATTATGAGTGTTTGCAATGAGGTACAGAAGAGGATGTAAATGTCCTGAGTTCTTGAATTTTTTTAAACATATATATATATAGCAAAATAAGAAAGTTTAATTTTTTTTAGAGTTCCAAGAATTCCATTAAATATATTTAGAGTTGTTTAGAATTTATACTAATATTAATTAAAAATTATATTTTTTTTAGCTTTTAACAATTACTTAAAGGTTGTGCTATTACAAACTATAAACATCTCAAGTATTCGATCTCTAATGTTAATTTACACAAATTATTAAAGAAAAATCTTATAAACTCTTTTAGAAAAGAGAAATTATTATATCTTACAGAGCTAATTATTTTATTTTATGTTTAAGATATTTCTATATTATACTGTACTCATCTTAGAAAATAAGAAACATAACTTTATATTTATAGAGAAATCTAAAAATTTTATAAATAAAAAAATATCAATTTTTTTCTTAAATAATATTATCTATATTATTTTAGTTTGATTTTATAAATTTATCCAATGAAGTCCTTACTTGATTGTTTTTAGTAAAATTGTAATTTTCTATAATAATTACATTATAGTACTTAATTTCTAAAACTTATTTACAATCAAGTCATACTTGATTAATTATCCCATTTTAATATCTGACCAATGATTTTTATATGTGTGAATTATTAGGTTTTCTAATAAGTTGACCCAAATATATATCGTAATCCTAAATAAAATAAGATTAAAAAATAAAAAATTTAATTTATTATTAATTTAATAATTGATTAATTTATATTTGAAGATTAAATACAATATCTAACAACCTATAATGATTCATCAAATATTAAAAAAGTTATGAGTGGTTTGACTTAACCTTTTATATACCAATTTTTCAATGTAATTATTATTCATTTATTAACAATATTCTGACTTAGATATTATAGCATAAAACATGAATATATAACAACTACACAAGTTTGCAAGAAAGTAGTTCGGATTAAAAAGCCAAAGGAAGAACTCAAACATAAATAAATAAAAAAGATTTTGGATTAAAAGGTTAATGAAGAATTTACACACAAATATATAAAAGAAATTTTTATGAATTTTGATGATTAGAGTGTCTTGTATATTGCAAGTAATCTTTTCTTACATTTAAAGACAAATCAAATATAGGATTGCAATATGATGTGGAAGAAAATAGAATGAATATGCAAAAGATTCATACAATAATTTAGCATATGACAAAGCCAATCAATATTGATAAGTCCTTAATCTTGGGATGTAAATCAACTAATCAGGTTTTGTGTTTACTCTTCAATAATCACGAGTTTGAGTTCTTTCAAAGCTATTAAAGACTTATATTATCGTTAATTTTAGACCTGTGCAATTAATTAAGGTATGTATAAACTAGCCCTCCCTCACCACACACAAACAAACACACACACACACATTACCAAGTCTTTTTATGGCTTAACATAAATATAAGCAGCATGTAGTTGAAAATAATAATAATAAAAAAAAGATGTGAAAAATGAGTTTAATAGGGAGAATTAAGTAATAAACTAAAGGGTATGAGTGATTCATTGTTCATCCACACCTAATGCATTATGGATTATTACAGTAATCCATCATGCGTTCTTCTTTTTTTGTTTTACATTTTTTTTCTTTTTTCCTAAACTTTCCCGTCTTTTTTTGTTTATTTTTTTTTCAAAATTCCTTTCCTTTTTTTTTCCAACTTTTCCTCTTTCTTTCTTTATTTTTTTAATATTATCTTTGTCGGTTTTATTTTTTTAATATTGAGCTGGTTAAAAATTTTATTTTATAATTTTTTTCCTTTAAAATATTGTGGATTACTATGATGTTTTTCCATGTGGTTTTTCTATTTTATTTTTTATTTTTCAAAATTATTTTTGTTAATTTTATTTTTTTAAGATTAAACTAATTAAGAATTTAGTTTTGTAATTTTTTTTAAAACATTGTTGATTGTTACAATGTTTCTCTGCATGATTTTGTTTTTGTTTTTTGATGATTTTCTCTGAAATTATTTTTTTAATTTTATTTTTTAATATTAAATTGATTAAAATTTATAGTTATAATATATGAGAAAAACACTGTAATTTTTCTCATAAATTACTGTGAATTAGCATCGTGTTTTTTTCCATATGATTTTTTTCCAGGTTCTTTTGTTATTTTTTTAAATTATCTTTGTTAATTTTATTTTTTAATTATTAAGCTGATTAGAATTTAACTTTGTAATAAAATTTAATCATGTGGGGAAAATATTGTAGTTTTCCTGACAAAATACTATGGATTGCTAGAATGTCTCTCAACATGGTTTTTTCTTTTCTTATGATTTTTTTAAAAATTATCTTTATCAATTTTATTTTTTAACTTACAATTGAGCCGGTTGAAAATTACAATTATAAGTCATTATAAATAAGATTAAATTATGTGGGGATGTATTATAACTTTCATCATAAAACACTGTAAATTGCTACAGTGTTTTCAAAATGGTTTTTTTTCCCCTAAAATTATCTTTGTTAATATTTTTTTTAATATAAAGATTATTGAGAATTTAGCTTTGTATTTTTTTAAAAAAATATTGTAAATTATTGCAGTGTTTTCACATATGATTTTTTTTTAAAATTACCTTCGTTGATTTTTTTTTTGAATATCGAGTAGGTTAAGAATTATAATTACAATAAAACTAAATCATATGGGAAAAGTGTTGTATTTTTTCTCACAAAACATTGTGAATTGCTATAGTATTTGTCTAAATGGTTTTTTTTATGTTTTTTTAAAAATTATTTTTGTTGATTTTATTAGAGAAAGAATTATAGTTTCCCTCACAAAACATTATCAATTGTTATAATATTTTTTCTCATGGGTTTTTTTCTTTTCAAAATTATCTTTATTGATTTTTTTTAATATTAAGTTGGTAGAGAATTTAGCTTTGTGATTTTTTTTGCTTTTTATTAATAGAAAAACTAAATAATATAACAAAAATACTATATCTTTCTTTACAAAACATTGTAAAATACTATAAATTTTTGTGTTCAGTTTCTAAGTTTTTAATTATCAACATAATTTCTTTTTTCATCATAAAATATTAATTTTATTATACTTTTAGCTTTTATTATTCATCTAGCTATGTTTTATAATTATAATACTATTAAATATAATTATTTTATAAACCTGCGATTTATAAACCTGCAGTATCACACGGGAATGTAATCTGGTGTTAGCTATAAACTCACATTTCGTACTTGGAAAGTCAATTACTTGGAGAAGAGAAACATGGAAAACAATCTTCTTCTGTCTTTCGCAAAGAATATGGCTGGAAAATCTGAACATGAAAGTGTCAAAGATGGCAGCATGCACAATTGCAAACGCTGAAAGCGGAGGAGTAGCCATGTCAAAAATTGATACTGAAAAGGTAGCTAAGCTAGAGTGTTTAGCTGGGTTTTTTTTTTGGCTTAATAAGCAAGGAAGCTCTCTAGAGACCTTTTGTTCCTCTTAATTGACAAAAAAAGAGAGTTAGTGCTGCATTATCCATTAAAAATCCTTCGATTTTTGTTTATTGTCTTTCCCTTTAATTTGCTGGGAGTTTCGTTTTTCAACTTGAATCTTTGTCTCAACACTTTACTTTAATTATGTGATACTGTTTCAACCAACTTAAACCATTAAAATCCTAACAAGCTCTACAATAAAAAAAGAAAAAGAAAAAAGAAAAAGAATTCCTTCTTGCCGATTTTAACATGGCATGTGAATCCATCTTTTAAGTCTCAATCCCTTTTTGAAATACAGATATTGAAAGAAAAACGCCGTGATATAACTTGGACATTTAAGGTTCTGGATTTTGCATTCAAAGAACATTTCGTGAACCTAAATTTATTATTTCGTTAATAAGTTCACCTGAAATTCTTAAAAATGAAAAAACAAATCAAATACAAAACACCACAAACACCCTTTAAAGTCTAAACACTAGTAAAAGAAAGGTCTGTTTTGGCTAATTTGCTAAAATAAGGGAAATACCATCTCATAAAGCAAGCCTAGAGCACGTCTAAGAACATTGCTCATAGGCTGACAATGGCTCAAGAACAATAGATATTCACTCTCAAATCATGTGCCATGAGCACCACGATACAATACATTTGACTAAATGCCCAGCAAACGTAGTGTTTCCTCATAGAAGGACATAACAGCATTCACATTCTATATACATACATGCATATGCCTAAATGGATATCTATATAACTCAACAAGGCAATGTTTATGCAATAGCAGAACACCAAACGCGCATAACTTATTGAATCTCCAACGTTAAGTTTGAGGGCAACAAAGAAAGACGCTGGATTTAGAAGGTGGAACCATTCCATCCAAAGTGGGTACCCTGCAAAGGAAAGCAAACACCCGTATCATTGATAGTGGCTGCAAAATGACTTTTTATGAGGACATAATCTGAGAAATATGTAGAGGTTGACTCCTAAGGCAAATTTAATTTAATAACTATGCTTGCATTCAGGGAAAAAAATGATTTTGTTCTACAGGAATTAATGCTGATATGAAGCAAGCAAAAATCAGGCATATTCTTGGCTATGACCGGCCGGCCAAACAACAGAGAATGCAATGCGAAGAAAAATGTGCACCGCAATAATCTATGTTCTTGGTTACAATTAAAAGTTGAGATGGCTTGCCTGAGAGTCATAGAATTTAAGGAAGAGCCGTGACTTGGGTACTGACAACTTTTTCTCCAGAATTGATGCAATTGCAAAGCTCAGATTCTTGTTTACATCAGGGCCAAGGCCACCAATGGATACCAACTCACCAAAAGCTGCTGGCTCCTGAGTTCCTCCTAATGAAATGGGTATCGATCCCTTCAATACAATCATCACATACTGCATGGCAACAAACATTAAATACTTAAGAAGGCACATTCCATAGCCAATATACATCAAAAAAACATCTGGGCAAGAAAAACTTAAATAGAGTATGATCAAGATCACTTTTTTCACAATACCAATTGTAAGAACCGGTAACAAGCACGAAATAGGGGTTGGAAGTTGATGTCTAAAGAACATATTCTTGTCTAGTTTATTGATAAACGAGTAAAAACACACATGGTGATACATCAGAACCCATCTCAATTTTCTAAAAATAGGCACACTACAGGCCATTGTAAGCTAAATCAAAACTCATATCTGAATTAAATTATCCGGAACCCGGTGTTGTGGATTCTTCATCAAGTGGCTGCAGAATCATAAGGAAACCAAACTTCTAAGACCCCACCAAGAAATCAAGCCTGATCTCGTCTGACATCCAATAATTCTTTATGTGGTCACAAATTAAGATTTTCAAAATTGAAAATAATAAATAAATAAAAATAACCAGAATAAACAAACACCATAGCTTTCGAGAAAAAAGACATATTTGTTTCATGTGACCAAATAATAAACAAGTAGCACACCTACCATACAGCATCTGTCAGACACAAAGGAAAGAAAGAAAGAAAGAAAGAAAAATCGATAACCCGCAAAAGTTCAGTGTTATTATAATTGAAAAATCCAAAAGGATATGTATGTAATATTTACAAGGAAATCATAAGCTTTTAGGTCAGATCATATACAAAAACCCTCAAAATGGATTATTAAGAGAAAAAACACAAACGTAAAATTAAAGAACTGAAGAAGACCCCCAGAACGAAAATGAAAACAAAACTTACATTGGCTGGCTTGCCAATAAGCTTGGCAACCACAGAGGTGGCTTCGGAGAGGATGGAGGAGGTGTCAACTCCATCAAGGCTGACGTTTGTGGAAATGATCAAGGCAGGCATCTTCGATCTCTGTCAAAAAATAACAAGGCCCTGTCTCTCTGGTGCCTATTCTCTGTTTGCAAGTGTGAAATATCCATCATACATAAAAAGGCATAAGAATTGTTTTGTTACCAAATAGCCCTTCGTTTTGTGGCCAGCTAACAACTTACGTATATTTAAGAATGAGACGGTGATTGTTTTTTAAAATATATTAAAATATTATTATTTTTTAAAATTATTTTTTATATTTATACATGATATAAAAACATAAAAAAATATTTATTTAAAATAAAATAAATAAAAAAATTA